>PVLC010031181.1:0-13063 GCA_004027655.1 Graphiurus murinus
TGGTACTGGGGATGGAACTCAGGGGCATTCTACCTCCGAGCTACACCCCCAGTCCTATTTTTTATTCTTTATTTTGAAACCAAGTCTCACTAAGTTGCGGAGTGCCTCACTAGGTAGCTGAGGCTGGCCGCGAACCCGGATCCTCCGGTCTCAGCCTCCCGAATGCTGGGATTACAAGCGTGCGCCACCACGCCCGGCGAGGAAACATATTGATGCTTAATTAATACCTGATTCCTAAATAAAACCACCTTTTCTTGATATAAAATTCAGTACACTAATGGATTACAAAATTATAGGATATACATACAATGGCATTCTACTCAGCTATAAAGAAGAACAAAATTATGTTTTTTGCAGGAAAGTGGATAGGACTAGAGAATATTATGCCAAATGAAATTAGTCAGTCACAGAAAGTGAAAGGTCAGATGTTTTCCCTCATATGTGACAGCTAGGGAGAAATTGGGACACAGGAGGGACTTCAGACAAAGGAGGAGAAACCTTAGTGGAGTTATGGAGAGGACCTAAGGGAAAAAGGTGGGAGGAGGAAGGAAGATTAAATGAAGAAAACACTCCAATGAAGGTGATGTACATACACAAATTTATCAGTGTCAATCACAATGCTGTGCACAGGGAGGGGGAGGGGAAGAGAGGTGAGAATTGGGGAAGGGCTCACTGAGTTTTCTGAACATGTATGCCTCTATCACTCTGAACTTCATCATGATGTCTGATTACAGTGCACCAATAAAAATTAAAAAGCTGGGCATGATGGGCACACACTTGTAATCCCAGTACTTGGGAGGCTGAGACAGGAAGATCACAGGTTCCAGAACAGCCTCAGCAAGTAGTGAGACTCTCATCAACCTAGCAAGACCCTGTTTCCAAATAAATAAAATCAGGCTGGGGGTGTAGCTCGAAGGTAGAATGCTTCTGGGTTCAATCTCAAGTACCATACACACAAAAGGAAAAGGAGCTGGGGGTGTAGCTTGGAGGTAGAATGCCCCTGGGTTCAATCCCCAGTACCACAAAAAAGATTAATTAAAAATAAAATAAATTTAGTACGTAGCTTCTATTTCTTTCTCTCTTTTTTTTTTTTTTTTTTTTTTTTTTTGTGTGTGTGTGTGTGTGTTAGTGTTACTGGGGATTCAACTCAGGGGCATTCTAACTATGAACTATACTCCCAGCCCTTTTTTAAATTTTATTTCTTGTTTGGAAACAAGGTCTTGCTAGGTTGCTGAGGCTGGACTTGAACCTGCGATCATCCTATCTTAGACTCCCAAGTACTGGGATTACAGGTGTGTGCTACCATGTCTGGCTAATAACCTCTATTTCTAGAAATGTTCTAGACTAGGAATGTAGAGGAATGTAGTTCAGTGGTAGAGTGCTTGTTTAGCATGTGTCAGGTCCTCGGTTCAATCCCTAGTACCAAAAAAAAAAAAAAAAAAAAAAGAAGAAGAAAGAAATGTTCTCCTTTTTTAAGTTTTTTGTTTTTGTTTTTGTTTTGTTTTGTTTCCGTACTGGGAATTGAACCCAGGGGCACTCTACCTCCGTACTATACCTCCAGCCCTATTTTTATTCTTTATTTTGAAGCAGGGTCTCACTAAGTAGCGGAGGGCCTCACTAAGTAGCTAAACCTGGCCTTGAACCTGCAACCTTTCTGTCTCAGCCTCCTAAGTACTGGGATTACAAGCGTGCACCACCACACCCAGCTTTTTCTAAGTTTTAAAATGAAAATTCCATGTGCTGTTATCATTCATCTATTTATTATTCCCAGTAAGATGATTGTATGTACTTGACACTAGTGATAATATTGTAAAAAATGAAATGTCACCCTGTCTGTTATTCTCTGTAACATGAGTCAGCTGTGTAATGACCTACTGATGTTAGAATTAAGTGATCTTGTCTTGTCATCTTTTCTAGATAAACGCAGTGCGTGCAATAGTTCCCAATAAGAGCAACAATGAAATTATCCTGGTTTTGCAGCACTTTGATAATTGTGTGGACAAAACAGTACAAGCATTTATGGAAGGTAATCTTAGTTTATTATTTTTTTTTTTTATAAGTTTGTATTTGTTTAATAGAAGTTGCTTCAGACTGTGTGTGTGTATGTGTGACACCGGGGACTGAACCTATGAGTGTTCTACTCCTGAGCTAAATCCTCAGCCTTATTTTATTTTGAAACAAGGTCTTACTAAGTTGCTAAGGCTGGCTGAGAACCTGTGATCCTCCTGTCTCAGCCTTCCAACTACTAGGATTACAAGCATGCGCCACCTGCTTCAGACTTTTAGAATATTCAGCAATCCAAGCCAGGCGTGGTGGCGCACGCTTGTAATCCCAGCATTTGGGAGGCTGAGACTGGAGGATCCGGTTTCGAGGCCAGCCTCAGGTACTTAGTGAGGCCCTCCACAACTTAGTGAGACCCTGTCTCAAAATAAAGAACAAAAAATAGGGCTGGGGCTGTAGCAATCCATTGTTTCATAGATGATATGGCAGACCCCATGAAAGTATAACATACCTTGATATTTTGTTAATATAAAGATGTCTCTTTCAGTCTTAGAAGCCATTCATAAACTGTAAATTTATCCAGAATAAGAGAAAAACTGGGAATGCCCCAGTACTTTACACAAAATATCCTCTATTTTAAGAAGAAATCATATGGCCAGTGGTGATAATAGACTTGGGGTTGGGTCAAGTAAGAATTTAAGTTTCAGGGTTGGGAATGTGGCTAAGAGGTGGAGTCCTTACCTAGCACACATGAGGCCCTGGATTTGGTCCCTTGCACCAAAAGGGAGAAAAAAAAAAGAATTTGAGACTCTTTCTAACAATAGAGTAATTCAGTGGCCCAGCAACATATGGCAAATTCAAGGATTCAGCATTCTTTTCCAATCTCTGTTATCATTTAATTTGGCTCTGACAAGCAACTCAGATTTGTGGGTTGAGTTTCCTTATCTAATATATAGAAGAATGACAGTCTTAGTCAAATCTCCAGATTTATAGAGTTAAGGAGTATTATACAAATTTCCACGTAAGTCATTTGAGAAAAACTATTAGAAGCTGTTTCATCATTGAATAGTGTTTGTCAGGCATGGTGGTACACACCTGTAATCCCAGTTCTTGGGAGGCTGAGACAGGAGGATCCCAGGTTCAAGGACATCCTCAGCAAATAGTGAGACTCTCATCAACCAAGTGAGACCCTGTTTCCAAATAAGAAATAAAATCAGACTGGGAGTGTAGCTCAAAGGTCGAATGCTTCTTCGTTCAATTCTTAGTATCACACAAAACAAAACCAAAAGGGTAGCCAAGCCTGGTGGTGCACTGTAATCCCAGTACTTGGGAGACTGAGACAAGAGGAACACAGGTTCTAAACCAGCCTCAGCAACTTAACAAGTTTCTCAGCAGCTTACTGAGACCCTGTTTCCAAATAAAAAATAAAATAGTGCTAGGAGTAAAAAATAAAAATAAATAACAGTTATGTCAGGTTTTCATTTTCTTGGATTTTCAAGTATAGGATAAACAGGTCTGAATATTGTAAGCAGTTTTTTTTTTTTTCCCTTCATCTGATTTATCCCTAATGTTAGCATTTGAGTCTGGTATAGTATGCAGCTCCAAACATGAAGTAGCCAAGGTGGTGTATACCTTGGAGGGGAGGGGATGGCACACTGTAGCTGAAACCAGTCATTTTTGTATTCAGACTAAGATGTATAGATAAAAGAGTCTTCACTGGGCACAGTGCTATGAACCTCTAATCCCAACTACTTGGGAGGCTAAGACAGGAGGATCACAAGTTCAAGGGCAATCTGGGTGGGCAATTTAGCAAATTTATTCATCTAGTGTCTCAAAATAACAAGTAAAAAAGGGTTGGGGATGAAGCACTTATCTAGCATATGTGAGGCCCTGAGTTGCATTCCTAGTACCATTGGAAGGGGAAAAAAAGTCTTTAAAATGACCAGGCTATCTTAGTCTCTTCTAGGAAGAACTCACTGGGGAAATTACATGGAGAAGAGTATATAAGTAGGCAGATATTCCAAAAAGGAACCATGACATAATTATCTCATTACATTACTTCAGAGACTTGATCCTTAACTTTTCTTATTAGGAACTTTGTAAATTTTCCAGCAATTAAAATATAGGAACATTAATTCCTCCTGACTGTGTATGTGATAGGAGAGTATCTGTAATTGGTTTCTCTTACAGGTAGTGCCAATGAAGTACTCAAAGAATGGACAGTAACTGGCAAGAAAAAGGTAATGATGAATTAAGTTTATGAACATGATATTGTTGTTTATATTGTTTTGAAAAATTTAGGCTCTAAGCCAGGTGTGGTGGTGTACGCTTGTAATCCCAGCATTTGGGAGGCTGAGACTGGAGGATCCGGGTTTGAGGCCAGCCTCAGCTGCTTAGTGAGGCCCTCTGCAACTTAGACCCTGTTTCAAAATAAAGAATAAAAAAATAGGGCTGGGGTTGTAGCTCGGAGGTAGAATGCCCCCAAGTTCTATCCCCAGTACCCAAAAAACAAAACAAAACAAAACAAAAAATTTAGGCTCTGAAAGCCGGGCGTGATGGCCCACGCTTATAATCCCAGTACTTGGGAGGCTGAGACAGGAGGATCCGGGTTCCCGGCCAGCCTCAGCTACCTAGTGAGGCCCTCCACAACTTAGTGAGAACCTGTTTCAAAATAAAGAATAAAAAATAGAGCTGGGGGTATAGGTTGGAGGTAGAATGCCCCTGAGTTCAATCCCCAGTACCACAAAAAAAAAAAAAAGAAAAAAAATTATTTGAAAGAAAAGGCTTACATAAATAACCTGATTAAAAATGTCTTTGACATTGAATGCTGCTGTGTCTCACAAATTATCACCATTTCTCCCCTGTGATTGAAGGCAGGAAACAGAGTGACTTTGCCATGCCAGTTGCTGAGGGAATACTAGATTGGAATTGAAGCAAGAGAGCATGTCAAGGAAAGCAGAGCTCCTCTACAGAAAGTGATCTGGTTTTCAACTGTATTCATATCATAGATCAGCTAAAATAGTTCAAATTCTTAGGCCAGACAACTGTGTTGTAGTCCCTAATATTAATGAACTTTGATGTAAAAGCCTTAGGAGGAAGCTGGGCATGTTTGCACATGCCTGTAATTCCTGTGCTTGGGAGACTGAGACAGGAGAAACACAGGTTTGAGGACAGCCTTAGCAAGTAGTGAGGCTCTCATCAATCTAGCAAGACCCTGTTGCTAATTGAGAAATAAAATCAGACTGGGGGTATAGCTCAAAGGTAGAATGCCTCTGAGTTCAATCCCCAGTACCACACACACACACAAAAGCCTTAAGAGGGCTTTTGCTACTGTAACTGTTAACTTTGTAGAGGGGTCTGATGTTGCAGATGTTTCCGCTTTAGAAAATGCTTGAAGTATGGCTTTTAATGAGGTATCTCTATGAAATGTTTGGGATATTCTATTCTTTTTGTTTTTTGTTTTTGTTTTTGTTTTGCGGTACTTGGGATTGAATTCAGGGGCATTCTACCTCCAAGCTACAACCCCAGCCCTATTTTTTATTCTTTATTTTGAAACAGGGTCTCACTAAGTCGAGGAGTGCCTCACTAGGTAGCTGAGGCTGGCCTCGAACCTGGTTCCTCTGGTCTTAGCCTCCCGAATGCTGGGATTACAAGCGTGTGCCACCACGCCCGGCTGGGTATTTTATTCTTGAATTAGATTAAAGCTGGAGTTTTGAAGTACTTTCTTTTTGTGTGTGTATGTGTGTGGTACTAGGGATTGAACCCAGGGCCATTTTACCTCTAAACTACAACCCCTGCCCTATTTTTTTATTCTTTATTTTGAAACAGGGTCTTACTAAGTTGCAGAGGGCCTCACTAAGTAGCTGAGGCTGTCTTTGAACCTGCAATCCTCCTGTCTCAGCCTCCCAAGTACTAGGATTATGATCATGTGCCACCACACCTGGCTCTGAAGTACTTTCTTGATGATTTTGAATCACTGCATTAGGAGTTCTGTCAGGTCTTGATGACCCTTGAGAAATTTTCCCAAGAGGTACCTAATACTACTATAGATTCTCCTCCCCACCCCCCAAAGATTTAACCCACAGGCATTCTACCTCTGAGCTACTCCCCCAGCCCTATTTTATTTTTTAGTTTTGAAACAGGGTCTCACTAAGTTATAGAGGGCTTTGCTAAATTGCCAAGGCTGAACATAAACCTGCAGTCTTCCTGTCTCAGCCTCCCAAGTCCTGGGATTACAGGTGTGTGCCAACACCCCTGGCTCTACAGATTCTTTTGAAGCTCTTTCTGCTTTTTTTTTTTTTTTTTTTTTTTTTTTTTGCGGTACTGGGGATTGAACTCAGGGTCATTCTACCTCCAACCTATACCCCCAGCCCTATTTTTTATTCTTTATTTTGAAACTGAGTCTCACTAAGTTGCAGAGTGCCTCACTAGGTAGCTGAGGCTCACCTCGAACCCGGATCCTCCAGTCTCAGTCTCCCGAATGCTGGAATTACAAGCATGCACCACCACGCCCAGCTCTTTCTGCCTTTAACTTTGCTTATTTGTTTAACTTCTTCCCACTGTTTTCACCCAACATAGATAGATGTGAGTGCTCTGGAAAGCACAAATGTCTTGGTTTGTTGGCCCAGGATTATAAATTTTTAGTGATATAAAATATGCACGTGACTGGAAAAGTGTCTGTGTTGAACACATGCAAATTTCTTAAAATCTTGAGAAATAAAAATAGCTTCAGTTTGGAAGTCCCAAGTACCCAGATCCAGTCCAGTAGCTATCGGGATTAGTCCAATAGCATGTGACTGTGAGTAGCTACCGGTTATAGAGTTGTTATGGACATGGACAATAATATGATAAATTAGGGGGGAAAGTATTTAAGAGCAAGATGAGAGTTATGCAGAGGAAAAAATTGTGTCTTGAGTTCAGTAGTGCTCCTCCTGGAGAGGACCACTGGAAGGACTTGGGAGGAAATTAATTCACAGTTATATTCATGTAGCTTTAGGAGTAGAATTAAGTGTTGCCAATAGAAGTATGGGTTGACAAAACAAAAGGTAAAGGATTTGTTTGTTTTAACTATACTATTTGTATAGGTAATATATCAGATAGCTAAAAATTTTAAGATCCCATGAGTGGCTGCGCATGCTTGTAATCCCAGTACTTGGGAGGCTGAGACAGGAGGATCAAAGGTTTGAGGACAGCCTCAGCAAGTATCGAGACTCTCATCAACCTAGTGAGACACTATTTCAAAATAAAAATAAAAAAACTAGGGCTAGGAGTGTAGCTCAGAGGTAGAATGTTTCTGAGTTAATCCCTAGTACATAAATATAAATAAATAACTAAATATTCAAAGATATAAAAGTTAATACACTGAAGCATTTTTATATCCCTCTTCTGCAGCCATTTGGTTCCCCACCCTAGTGGCAAATAGTGTTAATTTCTTAGGTATCTCTTTCAGGATATTTTATGAATATAAGCAATATATATTATTCTCTTTGCCTGTGCTTTTGCTCATGTAATATGTCTTGGAGCTTATTCCATGTCTCACTATATTAAATCATTTTTTAGTACTGAAGATTGAACCCAGGGGCATTCTACCTCAGAACCACACCATATCCCCATCCTTTTTTTTTCTTTTCGGTACTGGGGATTGAACCCAGGGGCGTTCTACCTCCGAGCTACATCCCCAGTCCTATTTTTTGATTCTTTATTTTGAAACAGGGTCTCACTAAGTTGCGAAGGGTCTCACTAGGTAGCTGAGGCTGACTGTGAACCTGGATCCTCCGGTCTCAGCCTCCCAAATGCTGGGATTCCAAGCATTCACCACCATGCCCGTTCCCATCCTCTTTTTTATTTCTTGTTTGGAAACAGTGTCTTGCTAGGTTTCTGAGAGTCTCACTACATGACCGAGGTTGTCTTCGAGCCTTTGGTCCTCCTGTCTCAACCTCCTAAGTACCAGGGCCACAGGTGCATGCCACCACACCCAGCTTTTGTTTTTTTATGGATGTATAGTCATCTTACTATTTGGATATACCATAATTTATTTAACCAGTCCCCTATTGACCTACATTTGGGTTGTTTCCAATCCTTTGCTATTAATAACAGTACTTAAATGAACAACCTTGTATATGTGTATATATGATTTTGCCACATGTGTTAGTCTCATCTTGGATAAATTCCCAGAGGTGGAATTGCTGGTCAAAAGTTATATACAAGCCGGGCATGGTGGTGCAAGCTTGTAATCCCAGTACCTGGTAGCGCCAAAAACCAACAACAACGAAAAGTTATCTACATTTGAGCCATGCATGGCAGCGCATGCTTGTAATACCAGTACTTGGGAGACTGAGACAGGAGGATCACAGGTTCACAGCCAGCCTCAGCAACTTAGTTATGCCCTCTGCAACTTAGTGAGACCCTCTCTCAAAATAAAAAAATAAATATGGCTAGGGGTGTAGCTTAGTAGTAAAATGCCCCTGAGTTCAATACCTAATACACACACAAAAAGAAAGTTATATACATTTATATTTTTGATAAGTATTACCAGATTTCCACACCTAGGAATAATAAGTAAAAATGCCTGTTTCTCTGTACCATCAAACCTACCATGTTATCATCTTTTTATTTATTTATTTTTTTGTGATGGTACTGGGGATTGAATCCAGGGATATTTTACCTCTGAGCTACAGCCCCAGTTTTTGTTTTGTTTTGTTTTTGGCAGTACTGGGGATTGAACCCAGGGGCATTCTACCTCCAAGCTACACTCCCAGTCCTATTTTTTTTTTTGCGGTACTGAGGATGGAACCCAGGGGCATTCTACCTCTGAGATACACCCTCAGCCCTATTTTTTATTCTTTATTTTGAAACAGGGTCTCATTAAGTTGCAGAGTGCCTCACTAAACAGCTGAGGCTGGCCTTGAACCCAGATCCTCCGTTCTCAGCCTCCCAAATGTTGGAATTACAAGCATGCGCCACCATGCCCGGCTCTTTTGTTTTGTTTTTGTGTGTGTGTGGTACTGGGATTACAAGCGTGCGCACTACCCCTAGCGCTGTTATCATTTTTTTTTTTCTTCAGTACTGGGGATTGAACTCAGGGGCATTCTTTCTCTGAGCTATACCCTTAATCCTATTTTTTATCCTTTATTTCGAAATAGAGTCTCGCTAAGTTTCGGAGAGCCTCACTAACTAGCTGAGGCTGGCTGTGAACCCAGATCCTCTGGTCTCAGCCTCCCAAATACTGGGATTACAAGCGTGTGCCACTATGCCCAGCCTGTTATCATGCTTTTTGACCTTTACTAATCTAACAAATGAAAAATGATATCACGATATGGTTTTTTTGTTTGTTTGTTTCTGTTTTGCAATACTGGGGATTGAACTCAGGGGCATTCTACTGTCGAGCTATACCCCCAGCCCTATTTTTTATTCTTTATTTTGAAACCAGGTCTCACTAAGTTGCGGAGTGCCTCACTAGGTAGCTGAGGCTGGCTGCGAACCCGGATCCTCTGGTCTCAGCCTCCCAAATGCTGGGATTACAAGCGTGCGCCACCACGCCCGGCAACGGTATGGTTTTAATTAATGTCTCTTATTCAACTGAGATGCTTCATTCCATGTTTATAACTTACAGCATTTTTTTTACTATTGGGTTATGTATATATGTATACATGTATATTTAACTGAATATAAGTTACATGTACTTTTTTACACTCTGTTATTTATTCATTTTGCTTAAGGTGGGTTTTGCTGTGAAGAAATGTTTTTTTATTTATGTTTTTGAGTTTATCTAAAGTATAGTATTGTACATAGCATATACAAAAACATGTTCAAGCTGGGCATAGTGTCAGTAGGGCTCACCTGTAATCCTAATACTTGGAAGGCTGAGACAGGAGAATCACAGGCTTAAGACCAGCATGCAGTAACTTAACAAAACCCTGTTTCAAAAAAGAGCTGAGAGCCGGGCGTGGTAGTGCATGCTTGTAATCCCAGCACTTGGGAGGCTGAGTCTGGAGGATCTGGGTTCATGACTACTTAGTGAGGCCCTCCGCAACTTAGTGAGACCCTGTTGCAAAATAAAGAATAAAAAATAGGAAGCCGGGCATGGTGGTGCACGCTTGTAATCCCAGCATTCAGGAGGCTGAGACCAGAGGATTCGGGTTCGCGGCCAGCCTCAGCTACCTAGTGAGGCACTCTGCAACTTAGTGAGACCCGGTTTCAAAATAAAGAATAAAAAATAGGGCTGGGGGTGTAGGTCGGAGGTAGAATGCCCCTGAGTTCAATCCCCAGTACCGCAAAAAAAAAAAAAAAAAAAAAAAATAGGGCTGGGGGTGCAGCTTGGAGGTAGAATGTCCATGGGTTCAGTCTTCCGTACCATACACACACAAAAAAAGGGCTGAGGGTGTAGCTCAAAGGTAGAATGCTCCTGGGTTCAACCACCAGTAACACACACACACACTCACTCACTCAGTCACTCACATAGCTGGAGTGTATCTCAGAGGTAGAATATATGTTCAGTTTATGAAAGAATATATAAGAAATTGGTAACATTGGTTGCCTTTAAGTACCTAGAGTTACTTACCTTTTGGGGTTATGTTGGGGGGGGTCTACTTTTTTCTTTTCTGTTTTTCAAATCTTCAATAACCCTAGAACAAAAAGAAGAAAAGCAAATCAAAGCCTACAGCAGAAGCAAATATCCCAGATTCCAGTAAATCGGTTTCTATTCAAGAGGAACAGCCTACACCTTCCTCGGGAAAAGGTGGCATTAATGGCTACCACGTCAATGGTGCCATCAATGATGCAGAGTCTGTGGACTCACTCAGTGAAGGTTTGGAGACACTTTCAATAGATGCCCGAGAACTGGAAGATCCTGAGTTTGGTTCACCAGATACACTAAATAGAACCGGTGAGTTTATTAACTGATTTTTGAAAAGTTGCATTCAGTTAAAAAATACAGGGACCTCCTGGTTGAAAAATAATCAATAAATTAAATCTAATTGGTTTCTTTTCAGCTTTTATTACCTTTTTTTTTTTTTTTTTTTTTTGTGGCACTAGGGATTGAACTCAGGGGCATTCTACCTCCGAGCTACACCCCCAGCCCTATTTTTTATTCTTTATTTTGAAACCGAGTCTCACTAAGTTGCAGAGGGCCTCACTAGGTAGCTGAGGCTGGCCTCGAACCCGGATCCTCCAGTCTCAGCCTCCCGAATGCTGGGATTACAAGCGTGCGCCACCACGCCCGGCTTTTTATTACCTTTTGTGTAGAAGAGTCATGTTTTATAATTATCAAAGGCCTAGAATTATATAATTTTTGTTCCCTTGTGTCATATTTTAACTCTAAGTTAATCTTGTGAAAATTTTCTAATAGCAGAGGAATACCTTAGTATTTAGAGACAGCAGAAGGTGACTAAGATTTCTTTTTTCTTTTTTTTTTTTTAATTTTTTATTGTAGTAATTCGTGCAATATAGCATACATCTTTGTTAAGTACAAGTTGTTAACAACATATTTGCACACAATTCTCATTTAAGATTTCTTTTTTCTTTCTTTCTTTCTTTTTTTTTTTTTGTGATAATGGTACTGGGGATTGAATCCAGGGGCATTCTACCTTCGAAGTACACCCTTAGCCCTTTGTTATTTTTATTTGAAACAGGGTCTTGCTAGGTTGATGAGAGTCTCACTATTTGGTGAGGCTGTCCTCAAATCTGCAATTCTCCTGTCTCAGCCTCCAAAATACTGGGATTATAGGCATGTGCCATCATGCCTGGCTGACTTTAGGATATTTATTTATTTAGGTACTGGGGATGGAACCCAGGGCCATTCTACCTCTGAGCTACACTCCCAGCCCTATTTTATTATTTTGAAATGGGGTCTCACTAAGTTGTGGAGTCCCTCACTAAGTTGACGAACCTGTCATCCTCCTGTCTCAGCCTCTGAAGTACTGGGATGACAGATGTGCGCCAGCAGGCCTAGCCCTTTAAAATCTTAAAAAAAAAAAAAATGTAGCCGGATGTGGTAGTGAACGTTTGTAATGTGAGTACTTGGGAGGCTGAGACAGGAGGATTGTGGGTTCGAGGCCAACCTCAGCAACTTAGTGAGACCTTGTTTGAAAAATAAAGAATAAAAAATAGGTATAGCCAGGCGTGGTGGTACACATTTGTAATCCCAGTACTTGGGAGACTGAGACCAGAGGATCCGGGTTTGTGGCCAGTGTCAGCTTAGTGAGGCCCTCTGCAACTTAGTGAGACCCTGTTTCAAAATAAAGAATAAAAAATAGGACTGGGGGTGTAGCTCAGAGGTAGAATGCCCCTGGGTTCAATCCCAAGTACCGCCAAAAAAAAAAGTTGTAGCTGGGGTTTGTGGCGCACACCTGTAATCCTAGTACCTGGGAGGCTTTGACTGGAGGATTGCAGGTTTGAGGCCAGCTTCAGCAACTTCGCAAGACCCTGTTACATTTTGTGTGTGTGTGTGTGTGTGTGTGTGTGTGTGTGTGTGTGTGTGTGTGTTGTGTGTGAGAGACAGACAGACACTGGGGACTGAACCCATGAACCCAGGGACATTCTACTTCTGAGCTATACCCCAGCTCTATTTTTATTTATTTATTTTATTGTTTTGTTTGGGTACTAGGGATTGAATCCAAGGGACTTCTACCTCTGAGCCACACCCCCAGCCCTATTTTATTTATTTATTTATTTTGGTACTAGGGATTGAACTCAGAAGCATGCTACCTCTGAGCTACATTCCCAGACCTATTTTTTTTTTTTTTTAACAGGGTTTCACTAAGTTGCTGAGTCTAACGTGAACCTGTGATCCTCCTGTCTCAGCCTCCCAAGCACTGGGATTACAAGGGTATACCACCACCCCTGGCTCCCTGAAGTTTTAAAAATTCTTCTTTCCTTGAGACAATGTAAAACTCTTTTTCCTCAGTGTAACATAACAAAGCCAGCAGAAGTTGGTGATATTGTCTCTCTGCTTTCTTGTGCCAGAGCTACAAGGAAGCTGTAAGAAGCTACAGGTAGCGTATTCCCTATCTGAATGGATTGGCTGCAGCACCTTTTTCTCATGTGCAGGTTGCCTCTTAGGACT
>PVLC010031182.1:0-18984 GCA_004027655.1 Graphiurus murinus
GGCATCTAAGTCCAGGATGAGTGAGGAGCTGGCTGTGTGTCCAGCTGAAGTGAGGGGAGAGGTGAGGTAGAGATAGGAAGTAATTTCACACAATGAGAAGAGCAGGCACCAGGAAGTGGGGGTTGCACTGGAGGAGGGGAGGGAGACCCATGTGGAGCCCTGGAGTCCATGACCAAGGGGGAGAAACAGGAGAGGAGGTTGGGGTAGAGACCAAGGTCAGATCCTGCAAAGCTGAGGGCCATGGGAAAGATCCCTTTCTAGGGCGATGGGAAGCTGGTAGAAGGTCTTGCTAGGTAATGGCAAAGCCAGATTTCTGTTCCTCTATAAGTGCAGGCCGTGGGTGGTGTAGGGAATGAGGGAGGGGATGGGACTTTGCTTCCTCAGGTGGCCATGGTCAATCGCTGTTGGTTCCGGAGTGGTCCTGCTGAGGATCGTGGGAGACCCCATTGTTTATGGTTTAAATGCTTTCTTCATTATTACTTCATTTCATCTTTACCTGCATCAAATGATGAAGATATTATTTGCCACTTCTGCCCCATGAGAAAACGAATTCCCAGAGGTTACCAAGGGCTCCTGGTCAATCAGAGGTGCTGTAGCGACAGAACCTAGCAGTTATACTACAGAACCATGTCCCTAGCCACCAGGGTCCCCATCTTTGTGGCCTGAGCCCAATTTTGCCAAACTGACAATGCCAAGTCAGTGCTACCATCCCACACAGTGCCTGGGGTCACCTTCACCTATGCTTTGCAGCTCTTTAGGGCAAAGAGGAAATAGCTGAGGAACTAAAACTCCTATTTCCTTAAAAGCAGTGCCATGGAGCTGTCAGCTGAGGGCATCAGGCCTGCTTTCCAGCCTCTCCTCCCACTTCCTGTTTCTTTCCTTCCCCAGAAAGATTCTGAGCTCCTGCAAAGTGTTCAGAAAAACAAAGCCCCTGGACACAGCCCCTCTGGGGTTTGCATCCAATTCAGTGGCACAGACTTAGCACCCTCTGCTGTAGAGTAAAAATTCCCCTCCCCGAGGCTGGAGGAATCCTGCTCCCCAGATGGGGGAAGAGATGGCAGAAGCTGGTTCTGCAGTAGCAGCACATCTCTCCTGGAGTCTCCATGGCAACTGTTACAAGCTAGAGAGGGTGGGACCAGAGAATGAACAGGAGGATACTAAGTGGGAGAGTGGGGGAGGGCGTCCAGGGTGACCAGCTGCTGCCCTGCTGCCCTGTGATAGGCACCCTGCCCCACCCAGCACAGGGGCCGGCTCTTGGCAAGTGGCTAGATAGTAACAGCAGCAACAAGGATTATGCTCACAAGGGTCAACACTGAGTACTTACTGCAAGCAAGACAGGGCTCACCACGCTCAGAACCAGATTATAGACCCCCAACTCCTCAAAATTATGGCGTTCTGCTCTCCATGCAGAATTCAAGAAAAAGAATATTAAATTACAAAGCAAGCATAGAGAAACCCAAGAAAGATTCTGATTTTCCCCCTTTGTGGGTGGCGACTGCATCACTGAAAAATTGCTTCAGTCTGGGAGAGATGGGATTCTGATCAGGGCGTAGCATTGGCATATCCCTAGTTAGTGTGTGTGTGTGTGTGTGTGTGTGTGTGTGTGTGTGTGTGCACATATGCTTGCACACACATGTGCTGTAGGGCGCTATTGGCTTTCAGGCCCAAAATTGCATTCAGTGATTGAGTTTTTCTTCCCTTCTCCTCTCCTTCCCAACCCTTCCTAATGGCTTCGCCTGGTTCACTTTAACACGCCCTCCCCTGCTCCCACCCTCTGGCACCCCTTAGGGAGGGCTGCTGACCCTGACATAAGTAGGACATTTATGGAACTAAATCTAACCCCACGTGTGGCCTTTCCTATTTTAGAATTTCATGTTTGGTCTTTGTTAGGTTTAATGTTTCGGGTAGAAAAAGAAAAGGAAGCTGCTGATGACAGCATCCCGCAGTAGCTTGGACATCTCCCTCAGAAGGACATTTTGTGCACATCCAGGTTCAAACATTACAAGTTGGTTCTTCCAGGCAGCATCACATCTGTTCTAGAACAGCTGTTGGAGCTGTAGCACAAATCAAAGCTGTGTGTTCCAGCATGCTCTAAAAATGGTAAATGCTGCCTTTCTTTCATATATATGTATATGCATATGTATATGTATATATGTATGTATGTGTGTATATGTATACACATGCATATATACATATATATATATAAAATCAACGATATAAATTCACTGCAAAAACCTATTTTAATGCTTCCAACATCCCAGTGCAGAAGCAAAATTTGACTGCTATTTAAAAAAATTCACAAGGGGCAGGCATGGTGGTGCATGCCTATAATACCAGTACTTGGGAGGCTGAGACAGGAGGATCACAGGTTCAAGGCCAGCCCTCCTCGGTAACTTAGTGAGACACTGTTTCAAAATTAAAAATAAAATGGGTCTGGGGATGTAGCTCAGAGGTACAATGCCCCTGGGTTCAATTCCCAGTACTCCCCCCCCCCAAAAAAAAGAGAGAGAGAGAGAAAAAGAATTTCACAAGGGCACATCCGTACATCTGTGACAAGGGCTCTCTCCCATTCTTGTGGATTTCCAGACTATTTTTGTGTGATCACTGAAACTATGCAGAGAATGAAAGGATGAAATGCTTAAGAGGCAGCTTGATTTTTTTTTTTTAATATAGGATGTGTTTTTCAATATAGTTCTAGGAAAAGAAACCCTTTCTCCTTGGTGGAATTTTCTGTGATATCTAAATATACACAGTCATCCCCCCCACCCCCCAACCGACTAACCAACCTATATCCATCCACTGGGCTAGTTCCTAAACCTTTCTTGGCACCCATGTGATTTTGTGATTTCAGTGGGTTGGGCCACTTATCACAGTTCCCTAAGAATCTGAGAGAGAGCTAAAACAAAGAGTAGCTATCACATGACTGTTAAAGGCATCCTTGTCAGATCAAATAAAGGTTAGCTGACTTTTAGGTGGGTTTGGAAAATGAGTATAACTTCTTGGTGATTTCTCAATGCTGAGGGAAAATGAAATTTAAATAAAATTTCTTCTTCTTAGGTTATCAATGTACAAGGAGCAAGGTGAAACAGGACCTGCAATCTACCCGTGTGCATGGATTTGAATCCTGGCTTTGCAGGTTAGTTAGTCATTGGTTGCCTTAAATTGAGCATAATTATAGTGGCAGGGAGATTGAAGAGACATCTAAAGCACAATGCTTGACACTTGGGCAGCAGTCTATGCCAGTAGTTATGATTATTTCTAATTCCAGAAAAGTCTGTTTCTGGAAATCCTGGGATCATACTGTGAGGGAAATGGACTCTCCTTTTCCCTTGTTTCCTATCCCAAACTGATGTGTGTCTTTCCCTGGTGCTTGAATCAGAGAAAGCATATGTACTAAGAAGTCTCTACTTCCTCAAAGTGAAAAGAAATATTTCAACTATTTTGTCCATTCTTAAGACACATACTCCATTCTGCCCCCTGGACTAGAGACATGGGTTTAAGGGAGGCCAGGGAGGCAGACCAGCCCTGAAGAGGTAGAGCTGAGCTACTGGGGGCAGGTGAGGAGGCATTCATCTGACCTCCTCACCCGCCCCTGCTAGCCAGTCCTGTGACCATAGGCAAATCTTTTAGCTGAAATTCAGCTCTTAGGGAGAAAGTGAGCTTATTTTAAGACTCAGAATAAAAAAATCGCACTCCCTCTTGTTTCAGTACCTTCTCTCCATGCTTTCCAGTATAACACTTACACCGGATTACATTTAGGAATAAAAAGTGTCATAAAAACTGAACACAACTTTTTTTTTTTTTTTTTAGTTTTTAATTCTGATTCTCTCCATTGAGAATCCAGTGATGATGTACAGGGAAAGAGATCAGGATTGGGTAGATGAGAATGTGGATCTGGGCTTCCCAGGGTTGAGGCTGTGTAACCATGACTTTGTCACCCCCTTCTCCCTGGGACAATTCTCTGTTGGGGTGTTAACTTTGCTAATGTATGGAAGCACTCGGCATGTGGCAGGTGATCAGTGGTGACTAGTTTCCTCTTCCAGAGCCAAGTCTTCTAGTCACTACAGAGTCAGGAGCGCTGATAGTCATCTGATAAACGAGGCCACTTCTCCACTGCTCCCACCCTGCCCCAGCAGGTCACTGGAATCAAACCTTGGACCAGTGAAGACACACGGGGCCACATCACTTGTCCCTCAGATATGAGAAGTGAATCATGCTTCCACTCCAAAGGAGGCAGCTTCTGGTTTTCACTGGTTCCAACCTCAAATCATTTATGCTGCTTCACAGATTTCGAGCACCACCGCCCCAGGTTCTCTTCCTGGCAACCTTTTCAGAACAAGTTTCAAACCTTTTCAGAACAAGTTTCAAATGCCCTACTGCCTTTAGTGGGTTCTGGGGAATCCTTTCTGGGTCTATTTGGCTCTTTTCTTCTCTCTTGTTGGTATTGTAGGGGGTGGGAGAAGAGTTGAAAATAATCTTTTTAAAATGGTGACATTTGCTTGATCACACTGACATTTTTATGGTATCGAAATTTTGCTTCCTGAAATAGAACTCCAACGAAGAGGATAAAGAGAGCTCATGCTCAGCTTCTGGCATTTGTATTCACTGATTCACCACCCTCCACCCCCACCGACCCACAAGCAATTTTTTCCCTGACACTTAATCAGATTACATGCAATACAGAACACTGGTGGTTTGCTCACATTCTGGATTTGGACACTACTGTTCATTTTTAACTTCCTTGAGACAAACTGTACTTTTCCAACTCTGGTCACCATGCTGAATCACAATAAGACACTTCTTCCAGACTGCCAACAGTGACAAGAAAAAGATTATAACTTAAAATATCCTGAGAAGATATGCCAAAACAAAATGTTCTCTAATGAGACACCAAATTGGTACCGCTAGATAAGAGTTCTTAATTCTTAGAGTTTATTCAGAGCCAGGGGTTCCTATCCTCAAGGAATATGGGAGGGGTCCTAAGGGAAGTTTGCAAAAGAGATTTTGAAGGAGGGAATTATATAAATTATTAGAAAGATAGTATATCACAGAAGGGCAGATTTAAAGCATAGGTTCTGATTTGAAGTGATATTTGTGGCACTTGTGAGGAATAAGGGCTGGTCCAAGCCAGTGAATAGCATATTCAAAATAACTTTGTAAAATGATGGTTCATTCTGCAGAGTGAAAAAAAATTTTTTTTCTGGGGTGGGAAATGGGGGGGGGGATTAAGATGATGAGTTGGAAATGGGACAGAGGTTAGAAGCTATAGACACAGCAAAATAAGCACTGAATTATTGGAATCAGGTCTGGATATGACTAACAGGGTGCCAAGTACCTTATAGAACTTAACAGAACACACGCATGAGTGACAAAAACAAAGGGGTTTCTGCTGGGTTGGTGTGTGGTGCATACCTGTAATCCCAGCTACTTGGAAAGATATGGCAGGAGGATCACAAGTTGGAGGTCAGCCTGGGCAACTAAGTGAGGATCCTATCTCAAAATAAAATAAAAAGGCCAGTGTGTAGCTCAGATAGAGCACTTGCTTAGCATGCACAAGGCCCTGGGTTCACTCCATACCCTCCCCCCAACACACACACACACACACACACACACACACACACACACACACACACCCCACACACGAGTCTCTAAGGCTTCCTGAAATAAGTAGATACACTAACATGCTACCACAGTATGTTTGGGAGTATGGTCCATGGGATCCTGAGATACCTGTACAGAGTCTGTATTTCAGGAAATTTGGGGAGAGACCACTTCCAACAAAATAAATAGGGGTTTTTTTTCATTGTAGAACTTCTCAAAGTCTTATGTTAATGTGCACTATTTTAACTTTCCAATAAACAGAATACCTCATGTCCTTAATTAATGATAGACCTTTTAAAATTTTTTGTCCTTTTAAAATTTTTTTCGAGATGTTGTTTATTCAATTTTGGGTTGATTCGAAAAAAAAAAGAAAGAAAGAAAAAAAAATCAAGCAGCTATCCTGAAGTCCATCAGAATCCATAATACAAGTTCTATTTATTTGGAAAGGACTGAGTCGTCTGAAGATCACAACTTGAGAAATAAATATGAATTTCTTCATGTTTATTATTATCACTACATGCTTAAAAATACCTTAAATATTTTTAACTCAACTAGCACCTTCAATTATTCCTTAATTTTTTTTAAAAGCAGGGATTTACTTTCCCTATGACATTTTATCAGACTTTGAGTGTTTCTCGAACTTAAAAATAAAAGCACCTAAAATTTTATTTTCTTTGCAAACTGGGTGTGGACACAAATCCATTACTAAAAAGGTTATACAGTACCATTATTGTTAAGAATGGAGTAGAGAACCCTCTTGGTTGGGTGGGTTTAGGAGGGCAATCAGTAAGGTAATGCATCCAGGAATCCCTCCTGGCCCTTTCCAGACTCACCATTCCCTGAGTTAAAAATGTCAGAAGTATCATACCTCCATGTTATGTCGAGATAGAGTTGTTGTTATACCAGTTATAGCTGATGTATCACCTGCCTGAAAGAAATATTTCCCCCCAATAAAAAGACTAAACATACTCATATTCATATCTTTCTTTTCTCTAAAATGTTGAAAACTATCCCAGAATGTCTAGGAATATTGTGGAGGTGGCACCCACATCTCCAATGCCCCTGGGCTTCCTCGAGGGCTCTTCACTGAACTTTGAACTCAAGTCTTGGATAGTGTCAGGTAAGAGAAAGGAGATGTGGTGCAGCAAAAGCTCCTGTGATCTGAACTCAGGTGTGAGTGTGCGTGTGTGTGTGTGGGGGGGGGTGAAACTGAGCATGCCAGTCCAGGCCTTAACCCTGGGCATCCCAATGGCCAGAAGAGCTGCGTGCTGGGAAAGGCAACTGAGAAGCAAAAAATCTCACAGTCCATTTGTCTCAGAACAAGAACTGCTTCTTTTAGTTTTGAGAATACTATACTTACATTCTATAATAGGGTATTCTCAGGCTTTACATTTGTTATAATTTGTTATAGTCAACCCTTAACCTAAAAGCTTGAAAATGTAGTGTAAATATAAACAGTATTCAATGGTCTACATGACTCATGGACCAAATCAAAGATAATACTTTTAATTCACATGCAATAGAGATTATAATCCTATGACCCTAGCGTCTAGGGAGGAACCAGGATTTCAAAGTCAGAAAACACTTGCTTTTTGAACTGGGGTGTAACTGAGTGGTAAAGCATGTGCTTAGCATGCTTTACCTGGGTTCCATCCCAAAAAAAGAAAAAGAGAAGACCTTCTTTTTGTCCTTCCATAGCCATAAATTGAGGCTCTTCACTGACAAACACCCCAGACAAAACCTCCCATATACTGACTTTTTAAAGCAAACATTTGTTCTTTTCCCTTTTTTGACATTTGGCCTTAAGCAGGTGACCGAAGCCTTAGAGACTGGCTGATCCTCCCCCCCCACACACACACATACCCACACACTGAAGGCTGCATCTGTGGGGTAGCATGTGACAGAGAGCACAGGCCAAGCGCACCAGACCGCTTACGTAAGCCATGGGTGCTTGCCACGAGCACTCACATGACTGGACCTTTTCTCATACTGGCTTGTGCTGCCTTGGCCCAACTGTACATTCCTAATATTTTAAAAATGTTTTATTCCCATCCAAGGAAGCATACTCTCCTTATGTTGAAAAGAAATAAGTATTTAAAAAGAAATCTGAGTTAAAAGTTTTATTCATTCAACATCTCACATTACAAATATTTAAAAATTATATGCATACTGGTATAAATAGTCATTTGCAAACTATTTAATAACATTAATTTTCCACTAGCACTTCAACAAATGAACTCTTTTAAAAAAGGAACTGTGTTATATAACTTAAGAGTAGAACATACAAAAATAGGAACTTAACGTGAAAATGACTTTAATAAAAAATGAATTACCCTTATTTAAAATGCTATAATAAATACTACAACCTCCCCATACACAGTAAAAACTATATGGAAATTCAGCCAAGTAGTACAATTAACTGACATACTTAAATAACTTTTCCTTCCAATAATATGAGCAATACACTGGGGAAAAAAAATTAGGGATTAGTAAAAACTAGACACCCACTTGCTAAAAGTTTCACTTCCAAAAAATATAACAAAAATCTGATGAAAATTATAAAAACTAATTATACTTTAAATTTTAAAAATATAAAAAATAAAAGTTGAATACAATATTGTCCCAATTCTTACAATGCTATCAATCACAGTAGCTTTAAAATAAGATAATAAAATAAAGCAAATGACCAAAACCTCTTTTATTCCATTTTTAAAAATAATCTCAAATTTACATTAGTAGAAAGATTGATTTCTGATTCTTTTCTTTAGAAACACCAGCAAGAAAGAGAATTACTCTTAACAGTAGAAAATGACATTTTTAAATGTCTGCAATTAAAAACAAAGAATTACACTGCAAAGATCTTTCAAAAGTTTGAAATAAGTATTGCACATAACTTGAAGTTAACTTGCCACAACTCATCACATTCAAGTTTTAAATCACCTTTTAACAGAAGATTCAACTCTTCAAAACAAAAGGGGTGAATTATCAAGTCTTTCCAACAGCACTCTCATAAAACGCTAGGTTCATTCACTGCAAGTTTTATTTTGCATTCTGCAGAGGTCTGTGTATGGAGAAGTATATATATTATACCAAAGCGTGGGGGCCAGAAGGGGGGCGGGGAGGGCTCCTTTACATAGAAAATAATCAGAAACACTTTATTTTACATTGCAAAAATAACCATGTAATTACTCTGTAACTACATTGTAAGTACATGGCTGGTGCCATGCTAGTGCGCTAGAACTACATGCTTGGTAAATTGAAGTGATACCCTAAAATCTGTAAACTAATTACATGTTAATTATGTTTGAGTTACATGGTAACTCCCAACTACAATCCCATGTAATCTGAAGGACATGTAATCAATAAAATTCAGAGTAATAGATAATCATTGTTTATGCCCTGTAAATTGAAGTGTAACCAAATAATCTGTAAACACGCTTGTCACACAATCACAAGTAAGTATTAGTAGAATAACAATTTCTTACATTAGTCATGCATACTAACATTACGCACCTGTCCCTGGCAGGCTATTTTTTTCTTATATATAATTTAAAAGAGCAGACATCTCTGAATCAAACACTTAACATCAATTTATTAAGATTAAAAATGGCTAAACAACATTCACCAAAAATGTCTGCATGTTATGAATAATTTTAAAAACTTAGTACGAAGCTGTAGACAATTTTGTTATTTTAAATTTCTACCCTAGGCTTATGCATTTAATTTCTTTTTAGGAACTACAGTGTTATCTGTCATTTTCATGCGAATTTTTTTCATTAATTTGTGACTTTAAATAGACTATTTCTTAAATTATAGGTACACCAGGAGCTGGTGCTGGGGAAGGATGTTTAAGCAACATGCTTTCTCTTCTCTGCAGACTCTAAAATAGCATTGCCAGTGCACAACATTCATAATTTAAAATGTATGCAGAGCACTGAAATGTATAAAAAGCAGAATATAAGAAAATAAAATTTATTAAAATTATTTATATTAAAAAATGAAGTATATGAAGATCTCTCAGTAATAAAAGTACAAAAAGCTACTCTTTGCAATATGAAAAATTGAGGTATTGCATAAAGAGATATCCCGTCAGTGAAAAGTGTGCCTAAAAATGTTCACTGTTGGAAAAACAAGATATACAAAAGTAGTGCATAACAAATATACATTATGTGCATGACAAAATAAGTTAGCTACAAAACACTGTACCGAAATTCAGCAGGTCATGTACAAAGGGAAAATTATTATTCAAAGCTAGTTCTCAAACAGTGTTATTTCTTGTTAACTCATCACACCTGTTTACTGAGTAGGAACAGCACAATAGCACACCCCAAGCCACCTACAAGCATTGAAAATTAAAAAAAGAGGCAAATGAGCATTCCAATTGGGACCAGGTGGTTCAGGAGAAAAGAAAAAAAGTCCTGACCAGCTACACAGAGCACCCTCCGTCTGCATGGCTGCTCACTTCTGCAGGGAATTCTTTAAAAGCAGCTCCCTCTCTAGGCTGCACTCTTAGGACAGCAGATGCCTCCATTTTGACCTTTGGAACTCACAGGTACACTTCATTAAAGCCCGTATGAAACATAAAGGACTGCTTTATTTTACCAGTCGGGGTCATCAGCCAGGTGGTTCCACAGCAGTGCTGGGCAAGTCTTTGGTTTTGAAGGATCCAAGATGGTACTGTTAGGTAGCACAACTAGCAAGTTTGCTGTTAGGTTGTTGGTTTTTTGTTGTTGTTTGTTTTTTAATGTTTTGCACACTGATAATAATCCTTTGAATGATGGACAGGGCATTTAATAAGAGAATGTCAATTAAAATAAAAGTTACTTCCATGACTAGCGCTTCAAGAGACTATTTTAAATTTACTCCTGAAGCATACTGTTCAACACATAAGAACGCCTTTCGAAGCTAGAATTTTATTTATAATAAAGCATGCATTACTTGATGAAGTTGGCACTTCAAACACTGACTATGTCCCATGCTAAGTTCTGAAACTGTAATGTTATTTTATTTTATTTTATAGGAAGAGTAAGATAAACATACGTACCTTTGCACAGATTTACACAGTTACTTAGTTCGACAGTGCAAAACACTTTGTAACTACTTAGCTTTTTTTTTTTTTTAACTTTTTTTCCCCATTTTCTATGTTACAACTAAATTACAGGATATCCAAAGTAATAACTTTAACTCTAGAAGTAAGCCAATCAGCAGCCAATTTGTATATTGTTTTTGTCTTCCGGTTTTGGCTACAAGTATACTGTAACACAAAATAAAAAAAATGATATCCTTGAGGTATCTCTAGATCTGTTGTTTTTAACGTCAAAATGGAGAGCAAAGGCTGACACCTGATGAGTGTTGGTAAATTAAGATATAGAGTTTATATATAACATAAAAAATAAAACCCATACATTTGTTCTTCAGGAGAGGAAATGCCAGTTTTCCCACCAGTTGTTAATTCTAGCTTTGGTAGGTTTCCTGGGGCTGTGACCAGATAAGTCAGTTAAATAAAGAAGTGCACTCTCCTCAGTAGCAGATTTACTCAATTCTTACATTCTGAAGTTTTAAAACTATTTGAAAGGAAATAAACCTAGCTCTGCCTATTTCACTATTTTTCTGATGTTCTAATAATTCTGAGGCACAATGAAATTATATTCAGCCTCAAAACCCCTAAACTTAATTATAATGCTGCTCAATCTTGCTCATGCGTTTGTTTGCTTTGACATGCTCCTTCCTGTTAATAATTGTTAACTTCCTCCATTGCTGTTAAAAGAATAAAAAGGGGATGGAAAAAAGAGAGAGACAAAAAAAGACGAAAGAAAGGAAAAAGCAAAAGCACTTCCCTGGGGGGGAAAACTGTGTCGGGATAGACTGATAGTGTTATTGTTGCATGGTTATTTTAATAAAGTATTCTTATATGTTATACTATTAACAATAATTTAATTAAAAACCCAAAATACTCTATTGTCTCATTTCTCTGTTAATATTTCTCTCTCTCCTCTAAGAATATGCTGCAAGAAGTTTGGATCCTCTTGGTCTCCTGCAAAACAAGAGAATAAAACTTCCAAGCAACAGGATGGCAATACAAAAAAGGAGTTCATACACATTGTTTGCAGTGACACAAGAATCTACAAAACACCTATATTATAGGCCATTCTTTCATTATACTATTGTTAAGTTACACACTGCTACAAAAGGACATGCCAGCGTGAAGAGGTTGAGGAAGGGGTCAGAATTAACAGAAGAGTGCACTTATTCTGAGGCCTGGAAATGAGCACTGTAGTTAGGTGTTCTTTAGTTCCAGCGGAATGAAATGTGGCGCGGGCGGTCACCACCTTCCTTCACCAGGGGCTTGTGGAATTCCCTGCCAGCACGAGAATGAATAGCAGCCCAGCAATATTCACAGTAATACTGCAGACAGGTGACATTAGCACAGAAAAACGGAGCAAACTTGCCCCCACAACGGGCCCCCTGACACTCATCACACAGCTGATCATCCAACACATATGGCTTAACTTCCACCTGCAATCAGAAAACAAAAGAAGGGAGTTTACATTTTCAGTGAGCAGACTGGGAGACTCACCTGCGTGCAGTGCATATCCACCCATTGTCCAAATGAATTTGAGCCATGGTACCCAAAATGGAAGGGCTGGTGATTCATTTACTAAAATTAAGATAGTCCATCTTTTAAGAACTTCTTGTAAGATTTTTATACCTATCATTTCATCTTATTAAATAAATATCCCTCAAAGGGGAAAAAGGACTGTACCAGAAATCATAACGTGAAACCAACTGTTTAGACTAGAACATTATGAGATTAAACCCACAGGAGAGTTTTCAGACATGAACCCTCATTTTAATTAATGAATCTAGATTTTTGTCATACATGGAATTACAATTTAAACAAAACCAACTAAGAGTTTCCAGGTTCCACAAAATAGCACTTCAACATTCCCATTAGTGGGTGGGAAAATACCTGGCTTTTGGGTCACAAGCTTCTGAGCTTTCACAAAGCTAGAAGGCTCATGGTCTCTATTGGGTTATAACTGAAAACCTGGAACTCTGGTAAAACAAGATCTGGCTGTGGTACTCACAATCTAAAGCCTTCCTTTATTCTTTGTCAGTAAGAATGGTTTGCTTGAGTCTAAAAGTCAAAGGTGAATTTATAAAACTGGGCCTGTTCCAGTATTCAATAGGCCAACTTGTCATTTGAGCCTCTCAAGCATTAAAAATAACCTGGCTATTAACTCACCAGCTAGAAAAGAGCTGGTTATTTTTAGTCTCAGAGAGCTCCTGGCTGAAACGCCCTTACACTATTGCTACCATTGGGGCCGTCCAGTTCTGACGAGGAACCCTGACAGAGATGAGCCATGAGAGTGACATGAAGATGAGGAAGAACAGACATAACCAGACCGTTCATTAGGCTTCAGGCCCTCAGGCTGCTCCATGATATTCACAGAGTGGCAGGGACACTGACCAGACGACTTCATTGTAGAGGGCGCAAAGTAACTCTGAATTTCTAATGACTAACCCCACAACTCTGAAACTTATATTGGAATGCAGAAGTGAAATGGAGATTTTCAGTGTGACTAAAAAGCAAGTAGGTATGTTAACATATGCTGAAATTAATCTTGCCCCTTTCCCCATGCTTATAATATACACCTTTCTGTTTGAGGTATTCACAATATACCTTATAGGTATATCTTATAGGATAACCACTATTATCTTAAAATTTATACTGTCATGGAAGTAGAATATACATGACATAAAACATAAGCAGCATGTGTAAACCACTATTGACTTCATAGTTTCTATATCTTGGAGAAAAAACAGCAGGATAAAATCAATCAAAAAAGACTTAAGCACAATGCCTGGAAGCACTGGATATCGATGTCAGTGCTAATGAAAGCCCAGTCTGTCATAAAATAAAGAACTGATACCAGAATATCAATTAGCACACTGCTTTCTCCCTTAAGGTCTTTCTACAAAAAAATAACTGTGCTTAGTAACGTAGTTCATATACATTCTGGTATAAATTCCTACCTCACCACCAACTAGTAACCATTTGTGGACTGGTATATGGTTCACAGGCCACCTTTGAATAACAGTGGTAAAATGGGGTTCTATCCACCAGTACATAAGCTCATGAGGACAGGGACTTCATCCTAGGGACTAAAACAGTTGTGAAACACAAAGATGAGAAGTAAATATGTGAATAAAAAGAAGTAAGAGTCAGAATGAAATACAGAGTTTTGGATATAATACATTGGAAAAGGAAAAAGCTGTCTTTGAGTTCTTCCTCCAGTCTTGTAATTCAGAGAATAAACTCATGAAGAAGAATAAAAAAAGTGCTGAAGATAATGCTAGGTAATTACTTCCTAATTTTAGGTGGAAAAAGACTATAAACGGAAACATTATTTCGTCTACTTAATCTGTTACAACGAAAGATTTCTAAGAGCTAGAACTAAATCAATTATAGATTACCACAGAGCACTGAGAAACAGGACTTACTGAGGTATTCATAAAGATAAACCAATACCAGGAGATGTTAAGTGCATTCATGTTTCCATATCTGACATAGTACAGAGGATTTGGCAAATGTTGAATGATTGATTGATCACTGAATGGACAGAGGTGATAGTTTAGGAAAGGTTAAATTAATTTGAGTAAATTTATTAGTGTTCTAGTTAGGCTACTCAAAAAACTAAGAGAGAAGAAATTCATAGGAGATTCTTAGGGTATACATATAAATAAGCCTAAAGGCATAATTGTCAGTTGTCAATTTAATGTCATTCAAAATTTCCCCGTTCTAATCTTAGTAAAGACACGGAGCACCATTTCTCAATTTTTCCAGAATGCAGTCTAGGACTTACCCGTTTATCTATCTCTCCATGCTGCAGCTGAACAAAGCGGGCACTGATAGCAGCTATGTAACTCTGTTGGTTAGAGAATGCGACTCGCCCAGCTCCTTTTGGGTATTTTAGCTCAGGGTCCGTATCAATCCCAGCATAGCACACACCTCCATACAGACGATCCATTATCATAGCAAGCTCCACTAAATAAGAAAGGGGCAAAGGAGGTATTTGAAATCAGGAAAATTCACCTGGCTCACCAATGGTTTCATCAAAAGCAGTTCATTTGTCCTCTGAGCTCACACTATTTTAATAATTATTAAAATCAAACTTCACTACAGAACCAGCTGTCCACTGGGTTAATCCTTAAATTTTTAACTATGAGCAGAGCTCTGCTAGCTTTCTTTCCCTTCTTCTTTTTTTTTTAATGTGTGTGTGTGTGTGTGTGTGTGTGTGTGTGTGTGTGTGTGTGTGTTACTGGTGATTGAATCCAGGAGCATTCTACCTCCAAGCTATACCCCCAGGCCTATTTTATTTTGATTTTGAAATGGGGTCTCACTAGGTTGATGAATCTCACTACTTGTTGAGGCTGTCCTCGAACCTGCCACCCTCCTGTCTCAGCTTCCCAAGTGCTAGGATTATAGGCATGTGCCACTACACCTGTCTTACTACTTGTTTTATAATATGTTGTTTTTTAATCTTCACAATGACTCTATGAAGTAAGTCATAATTTCTTAAGGAAACTGAGGCACAGAGAGGATGATCAGTCTGTTCAGTCACAAATTGTTAAGTGAAAGCGCTGGGCTTGTTGCCCAGTTCTGTCTGCTCTATACCATATTGCTGCTATACATTTACATTTACTACTTAACAAGTAAATGTTATAAATTATAACTAATTGAACATTAGAAAAGTAACTGGTAGATTCAGTTTGGGGGTCCTTGGGAGCTTCTCTTCAACAAAACTTGTTATCTTTCCCTACAGTGTACCCATTTATCTATTTTTTAATATAAAAACTTGAAATAATGAGCACATCTTTTTCATAAAATGTTATAATTTTAAAACTTCATTCCTGTTTGTTTTAGGTTCCTCATCTCTTTTATACTATTAAACCTCAAGTTCCTTGAAGTTGGGGGTGTAATTTCTATTCTACAAATGTGACACACTACTGAGAACATTTTTACTTTACAGAACTCAGTAAACAGCTCTTGAGAAACTGAGGATCTGGGAAACAATACACAACCTATTCTGAAAGGGCTTTTTTTTTTGTTAAAGATGAAAGTGGTAGCAATTACATCAGGAGGCACTGCACTAAACACCCAGCACTATTATCTCATCCAATCCTCAGAGCAACTCTGTGAAGTATACACACTTTTCACCCCATTTGACAGATGAGGAAATTAAGAATTAGAGAACTTATGTCATCTAAGGGCACTAAACTTTTAACTGGGAGCAGAGCACATGAATTCAAACTTTTAACTGGGAGCAGAGCACATGAATTGATTTTAGAATTCTAATTCAGATATGAACTCAAGTGCTCATGGAGAATTTATCCTAAAAATCTTGATGTTTCTTATTTTAAAGGATAGAGAAGTGTTTTTATTTAATCATACCAGCTCGTAATGGTCGAGGAACCCCACCAACAAATATAGTTTTTCTTGGGTCAAGTGGCTGTGAACCGTCCATCACAAAGTCACTGTCACTGAGATTCCAAGGCCGGATCTGTACCTGGAGAGTGCGTAAACCAAAGTGCCTCATTATCAAAAAACAGTTTGAAATTACTGCAGAATGTTTTGTTTTTAAATGTAATAATTCATGTCATCACAAATCAATAAAGCTATAAAACTAGAAGACTTAAAAATAGTCTATAATTCCATCCCTGCATTTCATCTTTTAGGGTAAACTGAACCAAGATGGAAAGTTCAATTTAATTGCCTATTTTAAGCCAAACCACTTAATAGGTGATTATCATCTGTAAGTTAGTTAGCTGCTTTTCAGCCTACTGGGTCCCCTAGTCTACCTGGCCCTACATATCTACATAATTAAAATTTAGTATGGTATCCAATGCTGGTCAGTTTACAGTGCTAGCTAAACTAGGACTGTATGTCTTATCAACATATATCCAGGAAATGCAAACTACTCCCAATACTGACAAATCTCCTGCATTATTTCAAAAGCATTCTGAAGTAAAAATATCGCTGATAATGCAATATTGTTTTTTATTATGCTCCTAACATTGACATTCTGAATATGTGTACATATCATTTTGACACTGAATGTTTGGCTAGTTGAAATATTGGTAAGTCAATGTTAGGAGTATAATAATAACAAAACATTTTTATTTAGATTCCACTTACAAACATGTCAATTAAGTACAACAGACACATCAAGGTGTTTTTCAAATAGAGAAGATGAATGGAGGCAAAAGCTAAAAGCTATTTTATGCCAGATTGTACTTACTGGCTTATCCTTGATGGTGGGACTTGATACACACAGGTAGAGCTTTCCATCTTCTTCAATACATGCATCAATGAGAGCCTGGACAGAGCTTTCATCTTGAAACAGCAGGAATGCATAGCCTGAGAAAAAAGAAGAAAATGTCTCATATGTTTTCCTAGCTTTTTTTTTTTTTTTGTAATTCTTCAAGGAATAAAAAGTATAAACTAAAACTAAGGTAAAGAAATAGAAAAGCATAAAAAATTAAAACAATATGCACACCAAAAGTCTGATAATATCAACATATATTCATTTTGATAGAATCTTGAAACATCTTTTAGAGTAAAATTAAATTTGAATTGAAAGTATATTAGGTAGAACTTTATAAATTGAAAGTATACTAGGTGGAAAAATATGTTTAACAATAGAAAATTTTGAAATGAAGGTAAACATTTATGAAAAGAATAAACATGAAACAATATAAGGATAAACTGTACTTGTATATTGAATCCTGAGAATTACCTTTAGGAGGAAAATAAGATTTGCTCTCTGCTTTATGAGGCCAATCCACAATCAAAGGGCCAAAGCGACGAAAACTAGCTGTGATCTCATCTAATGAACAACAAAAAAAGTAGATTTCAATATTTTTATGGTCATTTTGGGGAAGTAGCATTTTTCTTTTTTTTAAGTTTCAAAACTACTATCTTCAAGAAAAGTACAAAAAAAATTCCTATATTTCTTTCACCTAGATTCATCAGCTGTCAGTATTTGGCACAAGTGCCTTCACCCCTTTCCTTCTCTCTTCCCCTTCCTCCATCTGTACACATTCATGAACCAACCTAGCACATCCATCCATTCACTACCCTTTTCTGACATGATGCCCTATAATCCCAAAATATCACTTTTGGTATCCACTCAAAGCAAACATACTCCCTTATATACCCCCACATAGAGCCCTCACCATCAGGAAATCAACACTGATACAAGACATCCAATTCACAGACTCCATTTAAATTTTAAGTGATTCCAATAGTTAATCTCAATCTCTCTCTCCTCCTGACCCCCTCTCCACAGTCCTATGCAGACTACATGTTACATTTAGCTGTCACATCCTTAAAGCTCTGGTCCCTTTCTTTCTTTCTTTCATTGGTATATTGCAATTATGTATATCATATTGAGGTATAGAGTGATAGGAATACTCATGTATATGACACTTGGTGCATTCCCCTCCAGATCCCACTACCTTCCCTCCCTTTCTCTGTACGTATCTTTGAGATTGGTATTGATATTCATATATAGCATTATTTCATATAGCTTATATATAGCTTATATTCATATATAGCATTATTTAAAGTTACCTTCATTACATCTCTACCGCCCCTCATCCCTCCTCTAAACTCACTCCATAGCTCAAATGAAGTCTGTATTCCTTTATCTGAGGTCTCTTTTGTTTCTCAATTTTTCTCTAGCTTCCATATATGAAAGAAGACATACAACTATTGTCTTTCTGAGACTGGCTAATCTTGCTTAGCATAGTATTCTCAAGTTCCATCCATTTTCCTGCAAATGACTTAATTTTGTTCTTCTTTATGGTTGAGAAAATTCCATTGGGCATCTTTCCAAAAGAAATGAAGTCAGAATATTATAGCAATGCATGCATATCCATGTTTATAGCAGCAAAATTCACCATGGCCTAATAATGGAACCAGTCTAGGTGTCCATCAATAAATGAATGGATTCTAAAACTATGGCACTGTCTTTTTCAATTTGGAATGGTCCCTCATTCTTTCTTCTTTCTCACATTCATTTTATAGGATGTTGCAAAGGTCTGAATGTTTGTTTCCCTCTCCCCACCCTGGCCCAAATTCATATGTTGAAACCTAATCCCCAGTGTGAAGGTATCTGGAGGTGGGACCTTAGGTAGGCGATTGGGTCTGCTTATATCTACTACCACAATGATGGATGTCAAATGGTCATTATCTATTCCCATCATTCCTTCTACATTTACTAGTTTGTATTATGCATTAATACTTCTCTCCCATTTTAATTACTTTTATTTATATCAGCATAGACCAGTTTTTTCAATAGGCTATAATCCAATTCT
>PVLC010031183.1:0-18968 GCA_004027655.1 Graphiurus murinus
TAAATCACTGACACCTGGGATAACTGAATAAAAAATGGAAACTAAATAGATAGAGATAGGATCCAGTTGCTTTCATAGGTCTTGTTTTAGACAAGTTTATTATGTTTTGTGTTAGTCAGTTATAGAATGCAAGCCCCTTCATGAGAGATGATAATAAAAATCAAAGCCACCCATCACTGAGCTCTCATTAGCATCAGGTACTCTTGTAAGCCACTTATTGCATTTACTCCTCAAAAGAATCCTACAAGAGAGAAACTATATTACTCCAACTGATAGAAGTTTGGACTATTTTAACTAATGCTACTAATTGGCAGAACTGAGACATATCTCTGACATCAACTGAGAACTGAGTCTTTATCTGTACACTGCTTCCTAAAGGAACATATAATTGGGGTTAGGGGGTCAAAACACTGACAGATTTCCAAAGAATCTGTTGGGTAGATAAAGATGCAAAAAAGACGACTGGTTAAAACAATGAAAATGATAATATAACTCCTCTGGCTTATTTGATTTTTAAGTAAACACATTTTAGGGTGTCTTTTCTCAATCGATTTCAAGTTGGGACATTTGTGAATGAATGAATGGAACTTGCACTCTTAAAATTTCTGATGCTATGAATGAAGCTGGATATGGTTCTGGAACATCAAAACATATCTGTCTCATTCCTCTTCTATAAAGGATTGAAATGCTTATTCATTTTGAGAACTAAGTAGCCACCTTTTGTGGAAGAAAGATTTCTAAAAAAAAATTTCATCTGTTTTGGTAGAGCAGTTTCTATGTAATCTTTCATTGCCTTACAGCAATATTTGGTGGTTATATATATATATATATACACACACACACAATAAAAAATAAGGAAAAATATGGGCACTTACACCCATCAAAGCAACTGAGCAAAAGCCATCCATACTCATTCGCTTTCCCCAGAGTGGTGGGCCAGCACTCAAGGACACCACACAGCCACCTGTATGCATGCAGGTGGGATTCAAGGGTTGCAGTGGGCAGATGTCATGCATTATCTCTATTAGCATGTTCCAGGGTGCACTGTCTCTTAGGCAATGATCGACAAACCCAGCAGGATTGTACACTTGTCAACATTCTAAGTACTAAGACTCACAGGAAGTTGTTTTCCTGGTAGGGAGTATTTCCCCACTAGCTTAATAAATTGCATATTTATAGATATAGAAAATAAATTAGCCACATTAAGTATTTGCTGCTTTGAAAGTAATCCTATACATGATAAGGCATTTGAAAAATACAAATAAATACAAAAAAGTTTTTAAAATACCCCTATTGCCACTACCTAGGGTAACCTCTTAGATTTATAGAATTTTAAATCAAACTCAAGCAATTTGAAGATATGGCAGAATTGTGACTGACTGTATTGTTTCTTTTAGTATCCCTTCAACATTGCTATAAAGTTGTATTGTGGGTCTTTTTTTTTTTAATGGGAAAGAAGATATTGGGGCTTAGTCCCAAATCTTCATTTCATAATGAGAAAACTGAGGCTCAAAGGAGAAAGACTTGCTGAGGAGCACACAGCTGCTTGGCTGTGGACAGCACTACAATGCTGTGGTTTTAATTCCTGGTTTAGCACTCTCCGTACTAAATTGTCCAAGGCAAAATCCCACTATTATATATCTGTGCCTTTGGGGCTTTACAGTGTTTTGCTTTCCAACAGTTCCCTATAAATGTGAAATACCCTTGGAATGGAGGAAGAGCTCAAGTTTTGGGTTGCAGTACAGCCCCTGGAGAGAAACACAGAGTGCTAAGAAGTACCGCTTCCCTGGGCTCAGGACCACTACCTCACTGTCTTTGTTTCCTGTCACAGCCCATAGCATTTTGCTTGTTTTCCTTTATATCTTGAACTTTAATAGCATCTCATCTTTGGGGGAGGTTAATAATCACACCAATTTATTGAGTGCTTAATATATGTCAGGTACCATACTATACTTAGGTTATCCAATTTGAACCTCAGTTCATTATCTTGACCTTAAAAAGACAGAATGGAGAAAAAGTTGATACTGAAACTCAGACTTGAAGGTGAGACTGTCCAACTCTAAATGCTCTCTTTTCCCCTGGATATTAAGAAAGATGAACTCTTCCAAGGCCTTGCACTCATGGCTGTTCTTAAAATCCTGTTAATGTTAAGGGACTTACTTATAGATCACTACAGGGATATCACAGATAATCAAAGCAACCCATAGGACTTTAGACTTACACAGTCCAATTTCAAGGTCTAGTAGCTGTGTAATCTGATCTTTGCAAATCACTTGAATTTCTGAGCCTACTTTTCTTTTCTGCAATGATGAGAACTTGAATGTCTTCCCTCAAAGTAGGGCATCTATATAATGTACACTTTTTAAAGTGAAATGGAATGCTATTAATAATTTTTGTGGGACAAAACATCACTTGCCTGGGCAAATCAGTACATATGGCCTTCTAGAGATAATTATGCCAACACATAATTGACGGTCACAACATTTTATATTCTTTTTTAATATATATGAAGCACCAAGTAACAATGGTTTTCATCCAAGGATAACTTTGTCAACCAGAAACAACTTTGTCAACTTGGAATATTTTTGACAACCAGGTGAAATTTTGCTTCCAGGGGGACACTGGCAATGTCTAGGGATATTTCCCATTGTCACCATGGGGGCAGGGGGTGCTACTGGCATCTAGGGGTAGAGGTCAAGGTTGCTGCTGAGCATCCCTCCATGCAGAGAGCATACACCCACGGGGAAATATTGCCAAGGCTGAGAAACCTGAAGCTGCACTGCACTTTTCAACAGAACAGTAGAAGAAAGAGAGAAGAGAAACCTTGATGCCAAGGACAGTCGTTCACTTTACTCCCCACAGTTTTATCCAGGGTCAGTCCAAACAGGAAGCTAACGAAATCAGCTCCCTTGGAATTTGATAGTTTAATTACTATCAACCAATTTGCGAATGGGCCCATCACTACTACTCTGAAAGTACTAACTCACATCTCAGAGGCAACTTGCTATGCAAGAGAACAAGAGGCCAAGTATCATGTACATAAAGCAATCTGCATACATTCAAAGAACAGCAGATCCTGCTCAATCAACACAGGTGCTTCTCTAAAGGTACAAAATTATAATTAGCAATAATAAAGCCTTCATCTGACTTGCCTTACCCAAGATGTGCTCTGATTATCAAAGTAAGCTTAATTTTTAAGCCCTGTGTCTAAAATGAAGCAACTATTTGGGGAAACCAACGTTCTGTGAAAGAGAATATGCAATTATCTACAACTGTATGGGCCATAATTAATTGATAATTCACATTTTCATACTCCCAGATAAACAGGAAAGAGACATTCAAGTATAAAAAGCTCTTTTCAGATGCATACCTCATGCCTAACCCTAACCCTATCAAGCCAAGCTTCAGTATTCAGTGTTATAGTCAGAATATGTGCAACTTGGCTCAAAAGACTTGCTATAAGATGGAATATGTAAACTCACATTTATCTCAACTCTTAAGGCAAATATGGCTCATTAAAATACAGTTATAAGCAAAACATAACCCCTGGTTCTCTGTGGAAAGAACACTTTGTAGTTTGGCTATCCATCTGAAAGTCTAAAAACTCTAGGAAAGAGATTTTAATTTTTTTGAAGTCCTATGTTTCTTTCTGTGCTATCAGCCAGCTGATCCTTACCAGGAAGGATTTGTGCCTGATCATCACAAGGGTGAACTAGTTCAAACAGCTCTACAGATCACTGCTGTTTGGTACAATGTCCAGCTGGTCTACTGCATGCACTCCAAAAATTAGTGGTTATTTGTGGGCTTCCCACAGGGGTATCTCTTCCAAGCAGGAAGGGGAATGAAAGGAATCTGTGCAGAGGCCCTCCCACACAAAGATATCTTTTCTGACACAAGTCTCTTTATCAAGGCAGAAAAAGTGAAGAGAGACAGGAAGGAGTGAGGTCTTCCTACTACTGTAGATCAGGAAGATGAATTCAAAGTGAGACCAGTCCAGGGAGAAGAGTAGATTAAATGTGGAGAAGATTCAAGATGAGCCGACTTGAATTTGAAAAATAAGGAGGAGTTTCTGCTTTCATCCTGGAAAGCTCCAAAGTCCCATTTGTTTTGTCATCTTTCAAAAAATAACCCTCCACACAGGAAAAAAGAAAAACTAACTTTCTCCTCTGATAGTTTCAGATAGAATTAGCCATCCCAATTTGGAACCACCAGGATAGCACACACATATTTCTATTATTCCCATTGGACTATGAGCTCATTTAGTATTTTTTATTTTCCATTGCTGAGCAATGCATGCCACATAAAGTAAAGCTTTGATAAACAGAATTAAAATGATATGAGAACTGCATAACAATGCTTTATCAGTGTGCTCTGGTTTTGGGATATAGTCAATTATATAATGGTTAACATTTACTAAACATTTAAAAAGTTCTAGAAAATATCTTACATGCTTATTAATTAGCCTATGATACTGTTATTTGTGCAAATTTATTGGCCTATAATTGTATAAGGGGGTACTAGTATCTTCATTTTTTATTTAGCTAAAGCACAGAGAGGTGGTTTCAGTCACATGACTAATAAATGCTAGATTAATATTCAAAATAGTATGTAATCTGCAAAGTCCAAATTCTTAACCATTAAGGAAATATTGATGCAAGAGACTTCCAAGGAGAACAATAGGGAGAGAAGACTCTGATGCAAGTTTATGTGCAAGCACCAGACTCATTAGGAGAGAAACTGGAGCAGAATTCAGGGGGTAGGTCCAGGACTAAGTGAAGAAATGGCTATCAGTCAGGCTGATCAGAGTGCTCATCATATCTTCTAAGTTTTCTACATCCTGATGCAATTTGTTCTGATTAGTCCCCAAACTCTAGGATAATGTCTTTTATATATATATACACACACACACACACACACACACACACACACACACACACACACACACACACATGTATATATATGTATATATATATACATATATATATACACACATACATTATTTGGTGCATTGTAATTATACATCATGGTGAAGTTAAATGTGATACAAATATACATGCACATAGCCCTTGGTGTGATTCCCTCCAGAACCCACCCCACCCCCTGCCTCCCTGAACATGTTAGTGACATTCGTAGTGATACCTTCATATATGGATATAGCATCATTTGAACTGTTTCCTTCATCAAGTCTCCTTTTTCCCCTCTCCCTTTCCACTATCTTACCAGCCTCTCTCCTCATGTATATAAAGTCTCTTTTGTTTTCTACTTTCTCTCTGGCTTCCACATATGAGAAAGAATATACAACTCTTCGCTTCTTGCTCATAGCACCGTTGACATTTGGGACCACATAATTCATTGTTGTGGGCTTGTCCTATGCATTGTAGAATGTTTAGCAGCATCCCAGTCCTTCACTTACTTGATACTAGGAACACTCCTTTACTTCCCTGTGGTTTTGTGACAGCTAAAAACGTCTTCAGACATTACCAAATGTCCCCTGTGAGGCAAAAATTTCCCCAGTTGAGAATCACTAGCTACAGGGAGCCCCTAACTAGACAAGAAGTCCTTGCAGAGTGTACAGTGACTCTGCTCTCTTTTCTGCCATCACAGCACATTATTTTCTTCCTGTCCAGGGGGAAATCCTAGTCCTATTTTGATCACAAAGATTTTCCCCATTCTTCCTCCAGTGAATGGTGGCAGGACAGGAGGAGGTATTAAGGCTCAGCAGCCTCTTATCCACTGCTATGGAGTCTATGTCCCTTGTGCAAAAGCTCACTCATTTAGAGGAAGAGAAATACTGTTTCTAGTTTTGCCTTAGAACTAAAAAGCCCTTAATCAAACTAATACACCCTAGGAGCTAGGACGAGCAATTATAATCATTTCCATTTAAAAGGGCATGAACAGGAGGCTCAGAAAGGTTAAGTGATTTGTCCAAAGTCACAAAGCTAACTGGAGTTAGAACTACTGTTCAAGCCCACACCTTTTATCTCAAACTTTATTATAGCTCCCTAGGACCCTCAGGGGAGTAAAGCTTTCAAAATACCAATTAAAGCAAAAAGAAAAGTGAAGACTTCCCAAATGCATTCTGATGATTGACTCATCTTGAGTAAAGTGGGAAATGTCCAAACACTAGAAGTACTTAAAATGAAGTAGAATACAGAGCTGAATGGGAAGCAGTGTCTGCAGATGAGCAATGAATAAGAATTCTGCCACATCGCATCCATCTCTAACTCATACTGTTTGGTAAATAATAGATCTAAGCATTCCTGCAGTAAACCTGCTCACTAAAAATTTCCGAGTGCAGCTCGAGAATCACTGAAAACATCCATCTCTTGCACCAGCTTGTGGGGAAACAACACATTATATGTTGGCCTCATCTTTACATCAGTGCCCAGGACCTCTTTTGCTACTAGGCAGTCATGATCTAATGCACCTGCCACCCAGAAAGAGGCAGTGAGGATAGCCAGACTAACAGAGAGGAAAACTGGACTCCGTGAAGAGCTTTCTCCTAATCAGAAAGCTAAAACAGTTAACACCACTGTGGCCCCAACAGCAGTAACACTTTGTTATCAGTCCCCACAATTTCTCAGATCAGTCTTTGTGCCCGCTGGCCAAAAGATTGTTGGTCTGTTGGCCCATATACTTAGGCACAGCTTTCACAGCATGGCAGCCTCAGTACCACCATGTCCCCTAACTCCAAGCTAAGTGTGCTCCTTTGGGACATATAAATCCTTTGTGAGTATTAAAGTATTTGATCCTGAATTCATCAAACATGGATTACTGAAACCTATTCTAGTCCAGTCCCTGAACCAGAGATAACAATAGGAGTAACAAAGGGTTCTTGACTCAAATGTCTTACAAAATTAAGTAAAATAAACAACTGCACGTATCACATTTTGGATCCATTTATCAAGCCTAACTGAAAGTATTCAAATTGTATAGTTTCAGTTAGGCTTGATAAGTAGATCCAAAATGTGATAAGAGCAAGGAGAAATAAACAATGTGATCAATTGTGCCTAAGATCTCAGAGGGGATGATGTTTAGGCACAGTGTTATGGCAGAGAAATTAACCAGGTACATAAAAGATGAAAAGAAAATTAGAGATACTCATGACTTTGGGAGGCACTAGCAAAAGCTGGAAGCAGCCACAACAGTGAGCTCAGGCTGAAGTAATGGATTCAGTTATTTCAAGACCTCACCTAAAGAGCTTCTGTGCAGCAAAGGAAACTATCAAGAACCTCAACAGTGAGCCCACAGAGTGGGAGAAAATCTTTGCCAGCCACTCTTCTGATAGAGGACTAATATCTAGGATATACAGAGAACTCAAAAAACTCACAGCTAAGAAAACAAATAACCCAATCAAAAAATGGGCAAAGGATCTAAATAGACACTTCACAAAAGAAGAAATACAAATGGCCAATAAATGTATGAGGAAATGTTCAACATCATTAGTACTCAGAGAGATGCAAATCAAAACTACCTTGAGATTTCACCTAACTCCAATCAGAATGGCAACTATCAAAAACACAAACAACAACAAATGCTGGCAAGGGTGTGGAGAAATGGGAACCCTAATACATTGTTGGTGGGATTGCAAATTAGTGCAACCACTTTGGAAAACAGTATGGAGGATCCTCAGACAAATGGGAATGAACCTACCATATGATCCAGCAATATCTCTACTGGGTATCTACCCAAAAGAACAGAAACCAAACTATCAGACCAACGCATGTGTATCTATGTTTATAGCTGCACAGTTTACAATTGCCAAACTATGGAACCAGCCAAGATGTCCAACAACAGATGAATGGATTACAAAACTATGGGATATGTACACAATGGAATTTTATTCAGCCATAAAGAAGAACAAAATCAAGTTATTTGAAAGGAAATGGAAGGAACTGGAAAACATTATGTCAAGTGAGATTAGTCAGTCACAAAAAGTAAAAAATCATATGTTCTCCCTAATATGTGGAAGCTAGGGAGAAAATGGGACATAAGAAGGACTCCAGATGAAGGAGAATCCTTAGGTGAACAAAGAATTTGACTTAACGGAAGGTGACGGGGGTAGGGGGGGACACCCTAATGAGCATGATGTACTTTCAAGATCACATCAAAGTCAATCACTAAACTGACCTTGAGAAGGAGGGAGGAGGAGGGAGTGGGGCGGGAATTGGGGAAGGGTTAAATGAGAAATGTGTGCATGGATGTCTTTACCTATACTAGCTTGTACCTAACAAAGGTGTGTAATCACAGTGCACCAATTAAGGGAAAGATGAAAACAAAAAGATTTGTTAAAGTTACACCCGGAGATTTTGGATCTACGTAATGCGGAGCCCATTTCTATTAATCTGGCAGAAACAGCTAAGACATTTGTAGATCGGCTTCAAGCCTGGCCCTCATTTACCTCCTTGCTAGGATGAGTTATCATAGCAACAGCAATAGTCATTCTAGGTTTATGCATTCTACCACTCGTTATACGCCTTGTGATCAATGCCTATGTTAGTATATGAGCAGATTTACATGGAATAAAAATGCAAACACTGCCTTGCACAGGGCCTGGTAGTCAATGATGGGTTCGATTTTCTCAGGGCAAATCAACCTAAGACAGGGCTCGTTGAATGACTCATCGAGACCCCATGACTGGTAAGATTAAGCACCTGGTAGGAAACGACCTAAGACAGGCACAGTCCTTCATGCATTTTAAAATAAAAACGGGGGAGTTGTGGGAGCCCAGCTGGGCTCTTTCCCCCCTGGCAGTTGCTATCTGCATATTTCAGCAATTATACTGACTCTTCTGCTATGGCTACAATGGCGTCTCGAAGTCTGGAGATTGCCCCTAGGATGCGTAGATGAAAGACCCTCCTACTTCTTAGAAAGTAAATATATGACCCTAAAGGAGTATGGTTATATGACTCTAGAAAGTTTGCTTTACTAGGCTATGTTTAGAATGTGTGCTATACGTGTAAAATGAAGAAGTGGTGCTATTTGTGATCTGACAATGATTGATATGTCATAAATGTCTATGTAACCCTGATATACTCAAGAAATGTATAAAAAAATCTATGCCGAAAAAAATTAATTAGTTAAAAAAAAAGACCTCACCATCCATGAAAAAAGCTTAAATATTCACCACTAAAGGCTTAAAGACTCTCTGGGAAACCTCCACCAGTATCCAGAGCTACAGAGACAAATAAGTTATTCTCAAAACTCCCTGGGAAGCTATTGGTGGTGATGCCAACTTGACAACAATGAATCTAGAAAACAAACCAAGGCACAGAATGTTCAAGTGACTTTCCCAAGAACAAGAAATTGAAGCCAGAGAGATTAAATTAACTTGCCCAAGACCAGAGAAATTAAATAATTTACCCAAGATCACATAGATCATAATAAGCAGAGCCAAGATTTTGGACCTATGCTGTCATTTTGTACAGCTTGCCAATGTAGCCCCAATGCTGTAACCCCAATGAAGTTAGGGAAAATAAGAGATCAAGAGTAACTGACAGGTTTCAGGATGGATAATGACCATTAGGTACAGCCAAATGAAGGCTATTCCAATCTGCTCTTTTGCCCAGTAAATCATATGAAACAGAAAAGGAAAAGAAAAAATGTAAAGGCTACAATCTTCAATTTAATGGGACTCTAAAAAGCTTTTAGTTATTGATTTCTAGACCTGATAATTATTCCACACACTGTGACTTCAGTGGCCTGGAGTAAATGCAGGGACAAGCAATCTAAAAGCCCCCCTGATCCTAACTGTGAATAGCACAGGGCAAGTATGGGGACCAGGTCCCATATCTGGAGAAAAGGTTGTCCTATTATGTCTAAGATAAAATGGATTTCCAGTAGGATTCCTGTAAAACATTACTACTGATATTAAATTGAATAGGCAGTATTCCTACCTTTCAGAATAATGTGATTTTTCCATCTCATAGTTCTTTACTCAAATCTTTCACCTTGATCAAATTGCTAAGGGACATGAATGTTAAACGCCTCAGGCCTCAAGTAAAAATAACTCAAATAGATTGTTTCAAAATTTGTGAAAAGTTTACAACAATCTATACTAAATAAATCGATGCTTCATTCATTCATTCATTCATTCATTCATTCATACATTCATACATTCACTCATTCAGCGACTGCTCTATACCAAACACTGCTGTAAGAGCCAAGTATACAAAGAGAATTAAATCTTATTCATATACTAGAGACCAAGGGTCACCATACTTTCTCTATATAAGGTCAGATAGCAAATATTATTGCCTTGACATGTTATACGGTCTTTGGTGCAATTGCTCCACTCTGCCTCTGCTATGTGAAAGCAGGCATAGACAGTATGTAAATGAAGGAGTAGGCTGTTTTGAATAAAACATTTTCAAAATCAGGTGGTTTTGCTAAGTGCTTGTAAGAATGTATCATGCTGAGTTAAGCAAGGTGGTGCACACCTATAATCCAGGTACTTAGGAGACAGAGATAAGAGGATAGTAGGTGTGAGGCCAGTGCTTGATAACATAGGGAGACACTGTTTCAAAATAGAATAGGACTGGGGGTGATATAGCTCAGATGTAGAATGCCCCTGGGTTCAATTAAAAAAAAATCACTTTGAATCTCACTAAGATATATAATTATATTGCACCACTAAAGTTCTTTAAAAATAAGTGGTTGGTTACATTTGGTTTGCAGACTATAATCTGCTGACACTGGCCTAGACCATTGGTTTTCAAAATGTGAATTCTTCACCAGCAGTATCAGTATCACCTGGGGACCTGGAGGAAATGCAAATTCTCAGACCCTACCTTAGAATAGATCTACTAATTATGGTAGACACTAAAGTTACAGAAGCATTGGTTTATACCTGGACTGTGTAATATAGTGGCAACAACAAACAAAATATATTAATTTAAAATTAAAGTTTCAATTCCTCACTGGCACTAATCACACTTCAAATGTTCCATAACCAAAATGCATAGACTATCATATTCCAAAGTTATAGAATATTCCTTCATTGCAGAAAGCCCTAATCTAGATGGACTGAAAATTGCCAGGTATCATGGCAGGTACAACAATGTACCAAATACTGATGTTTCACGAAGGTGGGAATGGTGAGTCCTGCAGGCAGGAAAAGAGGTCACAGAAGGCTTTACAAGGCTTAGGCATGTGACAAGGTCTTGCAGCATAGGAATTTATTTGCTGCTAGTGCAGAATGGGAATCTACATAGAAGGGAAAGGTTACTAGAGGCAGGAGCGCATTGTATACAAAGGCACCAAGAACCAAAGGGTGTGGTTTGTACCAGGAACTATCATTTCTACGCTGTGGCTAGAACAAAGAGTGCATCTGGGTGAGAAGGGAGAAAAGAGACTAGAAAGATGGTGGGACCAAATCATGGCAGAATTCTGTTACCTTCCTCAGGAGTTTGGAACTGGCCGACTTTTTAAATCATGATTAATTCATATTTCTGAAGATAGCCAACAAAATTCTTCCAAAATCTAAGAAATAGTGGCAGTGTGTTCACTTAGCTGCCTTATCCTTGGGCTTCTCTGGCTAATTAGTTTATTTTCAGGTATCGAAAGGGAGAGAGTGAATGCATTAAGCTAAAACTGATTTGTCATTAAAAAGAAAGCATGTAATTACACTTGCCTTGTCCCGAATGTTGCTGTCTGTCCTAACATACAATAGAAGTTGAAAAGTTAGGCTTTTGATATATTCATTATCTGGTATCCATCCATTAGTGTCCAATAATGCCAATAAAGACCACAATGGCAGTGTCTTTCTACCACAGTACCTGCTGGCACAGATCTTCTGCCAATACCAGAAGCACAAAAGGCAAATGCTACAGGATCCTACAGATTAGTGTTCAGACACAAAAGCTCCATCTATTGTATTCACAGGAGCCAGGACTAAATGTTCATTTATGTAGCAAAACAGTCACCCCAAAATGGTGACAGTACCAGGATAATTACCAGGAGGCTTAGATAATGGAGAACATACTGTGTTGCCTCCTGGACATGCCTGGCAGAAAAAGGGGCAGTGTTCTATTTTACTTAAATGCAATGTCAACACCTGTACAGAAGAACTATTTAGAGGGAAAGCACAGATGGGGCTCCGGAATTGATTCTTGGTGGGAGGGGAAGGAAAAAGGATGGGAGGGGGATCTTTGAAAATGGGCCTTGCAATCCATTATAAACCAAAGGAGTTTCAGAAGCTGCTGACCTTTTCACAACCACATTGATTCAGCCACAGGACACACACAAAAAAAAAAAGCCACCAAGCAAATAAAGTCACCTCAGGGTAACAGGTTAAAGCAAATTGTGAAGAGAAGAAAGGGTTTGACCTTCAAAGACTAATATATTGTCAGACCAACACAACTTGGACAGGCATTTATCAGCAAGGTCACTCCCAGGTCAAAGCCACTATTCCAGAGAAAGGGGTACTGATTTGCAAAGCAAGACCGAAGCCCACAGTTTGCTACTATTGGGTACCCACAGCAGTAATCCCAGCAGCAGGAATGAATCTCTTCTTGTCCTCCCTCTTACATCCTTCACTGACAACCTTCCTTCCTTCACAGGTGGATCTCAAGAGTCCTGCTTGTTGTTTGGGTAGGCATCCCAGCAATATATAAAACTAATATGTTCATCCAACTCCTGATATTACAGCTTGAGGGAAACTGAGCAGAGCACTCCCATCATAAGAAAAAGAAAGAAGAAACTGGTGAACAGAAAGAAAATTTGTCAAAACACAGTAACCTTAAGAAAAACAGCTGACATAACAAGAATAGGTACAGAGGTCTGAAAAAAATGGACTAAGTACAACTCAGTGCATAAGTATGTTCAGTGAGAGCCAAGAAAAAAAAATACCTTGCAGATGCAATAGGGGAGTTCAGCTTAAGGAAAATGAAAGCAAAAATCAAGACTACTTTTTTAAGTGCTTTAAGAGTTCAATATTACTAAAAGAAGGAAAGGAGCTATTATTTTCCTGAAGTACTATTTTTATCATATAAGTTGATCATATGATTTCAAGTTGGATTGAGTTAGGTAAACAAATGAATTTTCTTGTCTTGTATTCTTCATTTATTTAATCAACATTACTGAGCTGCTAACATAGCATCATGCTAGAGCTGAGTTCACAAACATGTATTTAAAAAAAGTCACTGCCATCCTAGGAGTTCACAGGATCTGAAGATTATAGCATTCTATTAGCAAGTAATCACAGAAATATAAATATCCAAACCAGGAGTGAAATATGCATTGATATATGGGTTCACTAATCCCTTGAAATCAAAAGTTACCTGTGAAACAAGCATGCCTAGTGCTTGGTTAGAAAAATTTCAGAGGAACTACAGCATTACAGTGCTGAGAAAGTGGTACTTTAGGCAACATTCCTTCTTTAATCTGTCCTAGGAATGATCTTTACCAATTGTTCAAACAGAATTTACAATGTGAACAGGGAGGAAAGGAAACAAAGTGAGCAGGCTTGGCTCCACCCCAAGAATTTCCATTTTAGAGATGAGAAAGACCTGCAGGGCATATGGCTTGACACGTTGTGCCAAATGGAAGAATCTAATCACAGTTGAAGGCAGCAAAAACACAGGCCACCCCTGCTCAGAACCCCCAGATGTCTACTGTATCAAATCCAACTGAATCAGTGAGTTGAAGCAGTTAAGTCAAATTTAAAATCCCTGGCAGAGAACTCAACTTAAATAGTCCCTATTTGCCAGAATTGCAACAATTAGAGCAACAAAAGACAGGCATTGGCTTATAACCCAAATTATAAAATAAATATCTATGAGTCTTCCTCCCCAGAGCATATAACTCATTTAAAGATGAGAAAAATATTAGACAAATCCACACTGAGGTATAGTCTTAAAAATATATCTGACCACTACTCTTTAAAACTGTCAAAGATGGGCACAGTGCACATGCTTATAATCCCAGCTACTCTGGAAGCTGAAGCAGGAGGATCACAAGTTCGAAGCCAGTCTCAGCAACTTAGTGGGACTCTATCTCAAAAGGAAATTACAAAGAGATAGGGATATAGCTTAGTGATAGGGGACTTACCTAGCATGTATGAGGCCCTAGATTCAATCCACAACAAGCAAACATCATACAAAGAAAACCTGCCAATATCCTAAAAAACAAGGAAACTGTCACAGTCAAGAGAAGCCTAGGAATACATAACAATTAAATATAAATAATATTCTGAATGGAACACTATTATGAGTAAAAGATATTAAGTAAAAATTAAGGAAATCTGAATAAAAGTATGATTTTAGTTAAACCCAACTTACAAATATTGGTTCATTCAGTGTAACAAATATACTGTCCTAATGAATATTTTTTTTTTTTTTTTGCGGTACTGGGGATTGAACTCAGGGGCGTTCTACCTCCGAGCTATACCCCAAGCCCTATTTTTTTATTCTTTATTTTGAAACCGAGTCTCACTAAGTTGCGGAGTGCCTCACTAGGTAGCTGAGGCTGGCTGCGAACCCGGATCCTCTGGTCTCAGCCTCCCGAATGCTGGGATTACAAGCGTGCGCCACCACACCCAGCCCCTAATGAATATTTTTATGGTAAGAAAAGTTTCAAACTCTGTGTATGCAATTTTCCAGTAAATCTAAAACTGTCCTAATATAGGAAGTTTATTTTAAAAAAAGAAACAGCTGGCCATGGTGGTGCATACCTGTAATCCCAGTACTTGGCAGGCAGAGACAGGAGGATCCCAGGTTCAAGGCAAGCCCTAGCAATTTAGCAGGACCTTCAGCAACAGCAACTTAGTGAGACTCTGTTTCAAAAAAAAAAAAAAACCAGAAATCCAGGTTGGTGCACCATTGTTTGTAATTCCAGTACTTGGGAAGCTGAGATAGAAGGATCATAGTTTCAAGGTCAGCCTCACTAGCTTAATGAGACTCTATTTCAAAATAAAAAGTAAAATATGGCTGGAGGTATATCCAGAAGGTATAATGCCTCTTGGTTCAACATCCAGTACAAAAATAGAAAAAGAAAAGGAAAGAAAGGAAGGAGGAAAGGGAGGGGGGAAGGAAGGAAGGAAAGAAAGAAAAAGAAAGAAGGGAGGGAGAAAGGAATGAAGATAAATCTGGGAATGTCTCTGGGTTCAATCTCAAAGACCAAAAATAAAATTTAAAAAATAAAAACAAATGAGAGAAAGGAAAAGCATCCTTGGCAGATTATGTAGGACCTCATTCTACAGAAGAGAAAACTGAGACAAGATAGTGAAATAACTTGTTCAAGGTCACATGGCTAGTGCAAACTGGGATTCAGATCCAAGCAGGCTGACTTGAGAGACAGTCTTTCAGTCATCACGCTCTACTGGTTCCGTTACTACACAGAGTGCCTTCTGATCTGCACGGACTTTGTTCTCGCTCACCCCACCTGCCGAAAGGACTTTTTCCAGCCTGGGCCAGAGCTGCTGGACTCTCCCAACACACACCTTGATATTTTCCCTTGAATGGTTGCCTCCTTTGACCACCATTCATACTTCCATAGCCCAGTCCTCTAGCCATGTATTTTTACCACTTGCCTCAAGATTAGGAATCAAACTGGCCCCTTCTCAGGGCCCTTCCTGATCAACTTCCTATTTCTCTAATCTTTCTGGAGCTAACATCCTCACCACTGCTTCCCATACCCTTCACATAGTCACAGTGAGGATGCGAGTCAAGTGTCCACTTCAATATGGGATACAAGCCAACAGGTCCAAGGGGTTGGTCTGGGTTCTGCTACTTTGAAGACACAAAGGAGCCATGGAAGAACGGAAAAATGATAGGTTGATCCTAAGAAATGGCACACAAGACTTCTATACAGGAGGAAGAGTGAGTGGATTCCTGATGTCACTAAATTCAAGACAATGGCCTGGCTGGAGTGAAATGAAAGTTGCCCAGGTAGAGAAATTTGTGGTCTTGAATAGAAGATTATCAGGGAGAAGAGTTCTGAATCTAGCACACAGGCTACATCTGAGCCATGTTCTCAAGTTTGGATTAGAGAGAGAAAGCTTGTAATGATTTGCAGCCCCTGGATGCTGCAAGAAACACCATTCTTCTTACCTTAGTATGGCAGCAACTGAAAAGCAGATCAGCTGTGATGATGCTCAACTTGGGATAGCCTATGCGCTTGCTCAGTGGGTTAGACTCAATACAGTAGAAGGAAAAGTCACAGGTCCTACCCTGGAGGCCCATCCTCACCAGCATGGGGCAGCGTGGTGCACTAGAAACCCATCAGGCCCTGGAATCAGGCCAACCTGCTTTCTGCATCTCTTTCTTCAACTGCCAAGTGAGAGCAATAACTTCTACCTCACAGAGTAATTGTGAAGATTAAATTAGTTTGTAGATACAAAGCTCTTAGCAGGGTGGTTGTCAACTAAGAGGAACTTAGGAAATATTAGTTTTCTACCCTTCCAATTAAAGTGATGTAGAAATTCTCCAGAAGTTACATTTGAAAATAAGCAATGGCTTTCTATTTATGGAATGCTTACTCAAGTATTGAATGAGGGTCCATTATGTGCTAAATCCTGAATATGATGAGGAAGAACTGTGAGAGGGAGGTGTAAGTCTTGTGGGGAAAGTAGACAGCAACCAGTTAACTACAAACATATGTGTATTTGCCAAAAATAAATGGGAGCATGTCCTCTGCATGTGTGGTGAACTCAAAGACTTGCACATAAGATCTCCTTTCAATGAAGGACTTGCTACCCAGTTGCAAAGCACATGGTTGGCAGACTACCCACAACTGTCAACTCTCTCAAGGTTCACCTTAGCTGCAGAGGACAAACTGTTCTTAGGACAAGCTGAGGACAGCTCTGAAGACAAGTCTGAGGAAAAGCTCTTTCCAGGGCAGACTGTATCTGGGATAGTCATTTTGGTCCAACATGGGACAACTCTGTCACAGTATTTATTGCAGCTCATTGTCATGTCAGGATTATAACTTTCTCATCTGCCCAATCCTTCTTCTTCCCCTTGCCTTATATACAGTTTGATCTCTAATAAACATCTTTCACCTTAAACTCCATCTCAGTAGCATCTGTGTCCAGAGAACCCAACGAATGAAAAGAAAGAGTCTGGTCCATGAAATTGAGTAGTAAATAAACCATGGCTAGACTAGGAGGTCCAGAGAGGCTTCACTCTAAAGGATATCCTAAGTAGATTAGAATTTAGGAAGCAAAGATAGGAGAAATAAGGTTTCCACCTGTGAATTAAATAGACAAAATCTACAGACAATCAGTGAGATTAGTCATCTGGGGAAATAAACCTAGAAAATGTCTGTAAATGTGTGACTGAGAAATTCAGGAATACTGAAAACCCCAATCAAGGTGGTTTGGAAATAATTTCAAGGCAGTGAGTGTGATTGTAATTTACCAAGCAGAAGGAAGCCTAATCAATGGCATTGTGCCCTGTTTAGAGAAAGACTGAACAGCAGAGGGGGCTGGGCAGTGTAAAAAAAGTACTTCAGAAGGTGACAGGGCCAGAGCTGGACTAGATAAAGGTAGTTTACTGAGATTTTTTTCTTGCCATTGTTGTTAATTGTCCTGAGCAGACAGAGGAACGTTTTTTTGTGGTTTTTTTGGTTTTTTTTTTTTTTTGGCTTTAAAAATTCTCTAGTTAAAAACAAATGTTCTTAGTCAAACTTTATGGCATCTCAGTTTTGAAAGGAGCCCCTCGGGTTTATTCCTTGTAAACTTATTTTTAAGACAGACAGTTCTAGGCACTTGACATATATTGTTCACTCTGACTTTCTAGGCAGTGAGTATTACCACTTTGATTTTGAGGAGCATGAAACCCAAGGACCTAAATTTTAAATGACTTGTCCACAGTCTCAGCTGTTAGGTCAGAGCATGAACATTTGTACTCTGGTGTACTGTGCCCCAGGCATTAAGGATTAGGACCATAAACTTGTCTGCTATAAACCTCACCTGAGGCTTCCAGTTAGCCCTAGCTTGAATGGAAGGGTGAGGAGCAGCAAAGGGGAAAGGTAGGGTGTGGTGGGAGGTAGGCAGCATGCTAAATCCTCATTTGCTATAGAGAAAAGCAATAGATAATTAATACAATTGCATAATATCCCAGAGGATAAGGAAATTGTCAGGGCCCATCAAGGTGGGCAGGCAAGGTCGGATGGCTGCTCAGGAACAATCACCTCTTGACTAGGTTTGTGCCTCTTGAAAATGGACCAAGCAGCCCACCAGAGCCAGCGGCTACTAAAACCTTCCTCTAAGCACATGCTCATTAAAGTATCCTCTTATCAGTCTAACTTCCCTTCAAGGTGAGAATACCCTGTTCTGTCTGAGATTAATGTCTGACCTGCCTGACAGTTACTGTAAATTATTGAATTGACATTCTCAGATATCATATATAATCAAGTTCTACGAGCATGTCAAATATAATCCTGTCCCTAAGAGATGAAGTTCCTTGCAGCAAACTGGCAGAATCAGATTTCTGAGGCACCAAGACACAGACCCTGGGAAGCAGTGGTGTTTGTGGTGCCTAGTCTAGTCAAGGAAAGGGGAAACTGTGTGCCACTTATCAAAGGGAGAGGGGAAATGAGACAGAAAGGAGAAAAGGAAACTATTCCTTTGAATCTTAAAACTCCAACAAGGGGGTGGGGTGGTGAGAGGCTCAGCCCCAACACATTACATGCAGCTGGGAATCCCCTGGACTGGGATCCCAGGGGTGGGGGGGGGTACTTACCCCAGGCCAGCTGGCAGTAGGTGGTGGAAGTGGCAGTCAACAGCTTCCATCCCTCTGAGAGCTACTTTCAAAACTTGGACCTGGCATCTTGGTGCCCTTTGAGAAGCCCTGAATACTAGGGATGTTCAGAGTCAGTGGGGTAATCACCTGCTTGATTCACAACCAAAGGAATCAAGCTTATCCCTCACATAGTCACCATTTGCTCACCCCTTTTGCTTACAATTTACAGTTTCTTATAGAGTAACCCCTCACCCAGTTTCCCCCCCTTCTCTTTCTCTCCCTCCC
>PVLC010031184.1:0-18920 GCA_004027655.1 Graphiurus murinus
AGGCAGTGCTTGTAGTTTTATTCCATGTAAATCTGCTCGTATACTAACAAAGGCATTTATCACAAGGGGTACAATGAGTGGTAGAATGCATAAGCCTAGAATGACTATTGCTGCTGCTCCTATAACTACTCCCAGCAAGGAAGTAAACGAGGGCCAGGTAGTACCAAGGCTTGAAGCCGATCTAAAAATGTCTTAGCTGTTTCTGCCACATTAATAGAAATGGCTCCGCATTATGTAGATCAAAAATCTCCTGGTGTAACTTTAACAAATCCTTTTTTTGATTGGTGCATTGTAATCACATATCTTTGTTAGGTACAAGCTAGTATAGGTAAAGGCATACATGCACACATTTCTCATTTAACCCTTCCCCAATTCCCGCCCCACTCCCTCTTCCTCCCTCCTTCTCAAGGTCAGTTTAGTGATTGACTTTGATGTGTTCCTGAAAGTATATCATGCTCATTAGGGTGTCCCTCTCCCCCCATCACCTTCCGTTAAGTCAAATTTGTTGTTCATCTAAGGATTCTCCTTCTTCATCTGGAATCCCTCTTATGTCCTGTTTTCTCCCTAGCTTCCACATATTAGGGAGAACATTCGATTTTTAACTTTTTGTGACTGACTAATCTCACTTAACATAATGTTTTCCAGTTCCATCCATTTCCCTGCAAATAACATGATTTTGTTCTTCTTTATGGCTGAGTAAAATTCCATTGTGGACATATGACACAGTTTTGTAATCCATTCATCTGTCGATGGACATCTTGGCTGGTTCCGTAGTTTGGCAATTGTGAATTGTGCAGCTATAAACATAGATACACATGCATTGGTTTGATAGTTTGGTTTCTGTTCTTTTGGGTAGATACCCAGAAGTGGTATTGCTGGATCATATGGTACATTCATTCCCATTCATCTGAGGATCCTCCATATTGTTTTCCAAAGTGGTTGCACTAATCTGCAATCCCACCAACAATGTATTAGGGTTCCCACTTCTCCACACCCTTGCCAGCATTTGTTTGTGTTTGTGTTTGTGTTTTTGATGACTGCCATTCTGATTGGAGTTAGGTGAAATCTCAGGGTAGTTTTGATTTGCATCTTTCTGATTGCTAATGATGTGGAACATTTCCTCATACATTTATTGGCCATTTGTGTTTCTTCTGTTGTGAAGTATCTATTTAGATCCTTTGCCCATTTTTTGATTGGGTTATTTGTTTTCTTAGCTGTGAGTTTCTTGAGTTCTCTGTATATACTAGATATTAGTCCTCTATCAGAAGAGTAGCTGGCAAAAATTTTCTCCCACTCTGTGGGCTCTCTGTTGAGGTTCTTAATAGTTTCCTTTGCTGCACAGAAGCTCTTCAGTTTAATGTAATCCCATGTATTGATCCTCCTTTGTGTTGCTTGTACTTTTGGGGTCTTGTCGAGAAAGTTTTTACCTGTCTATGTGTTGAAGTGTTGGGCCTATCTATGCCCTCTTCAAGTAGCTGCAAGGTCTCTGGCCTGACTTCCAGGTCTTTGATCCACCTTGAGTTGACTCTTGTGCAGGGTGAGAAAGTGGGGTTTATTTCCATTTTCTTGCATATGGTTAACCAGTTTTGCCAACACCATTTGTTAAAGAAACTATCTTTTTTCCAATGTATATTTTTGGCTCCTTTGTCAAAAATCAGTTGACTGTAAGCATGTGGGTCTGTTTCTGAGTCTTCTATTCTGCTCCATTGGTCTATGTGTCTGTTTTTGTGCCAATACCATGCTGTTTTTATTACTGTGGCTTTGTAGTAAAATTTGAAGTCAGGTATTGTGATACCTCCTGCATGGTTCTTGTTGCTAAGAACTACTTTGGCTATCCTGGGCTTTTTGTTGTTCCAAATGAATTTAAAGACTGATTTTTCTATGTCTGTGAGAAGTGACCTTGGTAATTTCATGGGTATTGCATTGAATTTGTAGATTACTTTGGGGAGGATGGCCATTTTGATGATATTTATTATGCCTATCCATAAATATGCTTTTATTGGTACATTACAGTCTTACATCATAATGTGAATCATGTTGACAGTAACATACATGTACACAGTACTTGTTTCCCCTCCCCTGCTTTCTTCCCATCTCCTCCATTCCCCATGCAAGTGCTAAAATTGACAGTGGTATTTTCATGTATGTGCATATAGTCAATGGCAGTAAGAGACTCTGTTTCAAAAAATAAAAAAAGAGCTAGGGGTATAGCTTGGAGGTTGACTGCCCCTGGGTTCAATCCTCAGTATAACCCCCCACTCCAAATGTGTATGGGAATGCAAAGGGGGCCAAAATAGCCAGGACAATGTTGAAAAAAACTATGCTTTAATGAACTTGAGAATTCAATGGTATTAATATGTCTATGTAATGATTTCCTAATTGTATACTGATTATGTAGGAGAAGAAATACACGGTAAAATATTTAGGGGTGAAGGATCATTCTCTTGGCTATTTACTGTCAAATGTTTCAGATAAATTTTTGTGCTGTAGTTTTTGGGAGTTTAAAATTGTTTCAAAATAAAAAAGTTAAAAAACTTTAAAAAATTGGTGATGTATCTTTATAAAAGGAACAGTGTAGTCAAATTTTATATGTCTGAATTTTGTTTCTTCTACTGATCAGCTCTGTAACCTTGCATAGGTCATTTGACTTCTTTGGGGTTTAGGTTCCTCCTCCATACATTTTCACCTCAAAAATCCACAAAGCACTTTCCTTTCAAACAGTTCAGTAATGGAAATTGTGTTTTATGCCTTCAATATTTCACATTTTGAAAAGCTAAGTACGCTTATATCATAAGAACAGAGTGGACAAATAACTTTATTATATAATGTAGGTTACTATGGCTGTGTGATTCTATAAAAATTACATGTTTTTTATTCTCAATTTATTCTCTTCAAATTAAGGATAACAGTCAGGCATGGTGCCACATACCTGTAATCCCAGTACTTGGGAGGCTGAGACAGGAGGATTGCAGGCTCACAAATAGCCTCAGCAATTTAGTAAGGCCCTCTACATCTTACTGAGACCTTGTTTCAAAATAAACAATAAAATAGGGCTGTGGGTATAGGTCATAGGTAAATGTCCCTGGGTTCAATCCCCCTATTAAAAAAATAAATAAGAAAGGATAACAATGCTCATATCATAATGGTAGTTGTAGGAATTAAGAGCACTTGCTTGTAGTAGGTACTAATTAAAAAGTTCTGAACTCAGATATGCAAATGTAAAAATATCATAGTTTTATAAATAACTGAGTAAATTTTCTTTTCTAAAATTTAATGCTATAAATTGACCTTTATGTCCTCTTGAATATTTTGAAGAGTTGAGTAGGAAGTATCAGGAGAACATATGAGAAAAATTACTTTGTTTTATATAATAAGCTTCTATGGTAATTACTGTCTATATTGTCCCAGAAAAATTACATTTTTTATTTCTCATTTTCTTCTTTAGAATAATAGTGGAACATGAAATACATTTTGCTTTTATTTCCAGAAATTGGAGTCCTTTACATTCACATGGCATATCTGGATTCATTTCTTTTGCTAACTTCTCTAGAATCATATCTTCATAGTGTTACTTCCTTTTATCAGAAAAAGAAACTTTGTGTTCAATAAGATATGAGGATAATAATGATCGTATCATGTGGAGTTGTAAGAATTGAGACAATACCTCTATATTAGGTACTGATTAAAGAGTTATAAGTGTGAAAATATCACAATTTTTAGTTAAATCAATAGTACAGGTGTAAATAATAATTACTATCAATCTGTAGCTTATTAATGGGCCAGTAAGTATTCTTCTACCTCTATGCCTATTTGCTTATATAATATCCCCCATCCCTTTTTCCTGGAGTTCACAGTTATCTGCTTTTATTTAGTTTAATTATTAATTTTTGGGACTGAGGTCTTACTATGTTGCCCAGACTAACTTCAAGTTCTATAGTTATACTTGAAGGTATCAAGCCATCCTTCTGTTTTGCCCTCCCTAGTAGCTGGGACTTTAGGCATGTGCTGCCATGCCTGGCTTATCTTGTTTTAAAACCTGTATATTTTCCTATATATCTATTAGTTTTCTCCATATCTAACACTTCTGATACATCTGTTAGCATTTAAAAAAAACACAAACACAGAGTTACATCCTTCAGATGTTCTAATTTTGACTGTTTATTCCCTGTGTCTTCTGTATAGTTGTTGTCCTGGAACTTCTCTCCAGAATCTTCATGATTTACTCCTTTATTTTGCTAATGCACATTCTCCATGAGGCTCCAAGAAAAACAAGCATGGGAGATAAAGTTTTTAAGTCTTTGAATGCTTGTAAATGTCCTTCTTATACTTTTATCTTCCATGATTATTTTGATGCATATTAAATGTTGTCTCTCCCAGTACTTGGGGGGCTGAGGCAGGAGGATGGTAGGTTCGAAGTCAGCCTTAGCTACTTAGTGAGGCTGTAAGCAACTTAGCAAGACCTTGTTTCCAAATAAAAAATAAAATAGGGCTGGGATGTAGCTCAGAGATAGAATGCCCCTGTGTTCAGTCTCCAGTGCCACACACACACACACACACACACACACACACACCCCAAAACAAAGACTCAAAAAACATTGTCTCTACTACAGTGCTTATCATGTAGCCATCGATCCGTAAATGAAAGATGATTTTATTGTTGGAGTAGATTGGAGCAAGGCTTTCCCTCCTGCATCCAACCAACCATATCTTCTATTTGGTGTATAGATTATTTTGAATAAGAGCTGGAGGGAGAATCTACTGATGTCAACAAAGGGCTAACATAATTATTTTTCACAGTATTAGTATCCAGTTAGTTACTTAGAACAAAATTATAAAATGCATTCTGTTTATAAGGTTATTCATTTTGTGGTAGAATCTATTTTTCTCTTCAACATAACTTGAAGTTAAATAATGCAATACAGTTTTTTGTTTTAGTACTGGGGATTGAATCCGGGGTTGCTCTACCACTGAACTATACCCCCATCCTTTTTTTATTTTGAGACAGGGTCTCATAAAATATAGTTTTGATTTAAAGTTTATTTTTAATGCTTCACAATAATTTTAGGAGTTACATGTGAAGTGACCCAAAGAGTAAAGTTTAACTACCTGTTTGTGTCTGCCTAAAAGACACAGTGGTTAAGAGCTTGGGCTTTGAACCTGTAGCATCTGGACTTGAATCATGTTCTTGCCTCTTAACTACCAGTGAATTCTTTAGCAAATCATTTAATTTTGCTAATCTGTTTCTTCATCTGAAAAATGAAGATAATATTGCCTACCTTTGGAATTATTATAAAACCAGTAGGTAAAGTGTTTAGAGCAGTGTCCAGTACTTAGTAAGTTTTCAATAACTCTTAGTTATTATAATACATGCTTATTTTTAAAACTATACTAATAATTCATTATATATTTATATTATTTTATGCAACCTGAGGCTATTAAGTGAAAATGACAAATATTTTTTTCCTGTCTTTTAGCAGCTGCACAGCTACTTGTAGCTGCTACCCAAATTCTCCAGAATGATCTAATTGATGTCTCCAACCTCAAGGAGTTCTTGATGAACAATGACTTTCATACAGCTAATGCCTTTCTTACTGATGTGTTAAGAAATACACCTGAACATGGTTAGTAGTTTCAATGTTATCTATCTTAAATGGGTCATCCTCTATTGGTAGAGTGGAAAGTATATGGGCTGACACACAAGGATGGAGGGGGGTACCCTGTGGGAGCTGCAATGAAATGATTGGTGACATCAGTGTGTCAACCCAGTCTCCATGGTACCAAACAAAGAGGGAAGTCAGGGCCCATCCTGTCCCTGTGGAATGAGGTGAAATTACCTTGTGAACTGACTGATATGGGCAGTTGATCAATCAGAATTCCATCCATACAGTAGAGCAGGCTCTTGGAGAATCTTTTAGCCAGGTGCTAACCCTTTAGAAGCTAAATTATGGTGACATCGAGAGATACTAGGGGGTGTTGCACAAGGTGGTGGCTCAGAGCAGCAGATATTTACAGTATACAAGCCAGTTTCATTATTTTAGTGAGTAGTTTGGCTGAATATTATCCTTGTTAGGTTCTTAAAATGAGTTAAAGAGTATTTCCCCACGCCCTTTTCTAGAAGGGACATATTTTTCTTCCTCAAATCTTAGTAGAACTCACCAGTAAAGCCATATGGACCAAGAGTTTTGTTTGTGGAATGGTTTTGGATTATTGATTGAGTTTCTTTAAGTGAACAGGATTACAAAGACACTCAATTCTCTTGTTTATTTTGGTAAGCTGTGATTTTACAGGAATTTGTCCATTTCATATGCATTTTCAAATGTGTTGAATTCTTAGTATCTGCTTCTCTTTTTGATGCTTGCACATCTGTCATGTATTTATTTTTATTTTCAGTATTGACATGTAGCTTCTTTTATCAGTCTCCATATAATTTTTTTTTGTGTGTATTACTGGGAATTGAACTCAGGGGCATTCTACCTCTGAGCTATACCCCAGCCCTATTTTTTTATTCTTTATTTTGAAACCGGGTCTCACTAAGTTGTGGAGTGCCTCACTAGGTAGCTGAGGCTGGCCGCGAACCCGGATCCTCCAGCCTCAGCCTCCCAAATGCTGGGATTACAAGCGTGCACCACCACGCCCGGCTCCATATAATTTTTAATTTTATAAATTTTTGAAAAGAATTCAAATTGTCTTGAGTGATCTTTTCTTTTAAATTTATTTTCTCTTCAATATTTTCTGTGTTTACTTTTATTATGTCTTAACTTTTAATGATATTTAGCTTAATAATTTTAAGGATATTTTCTTTTGTAATCCATGCTTTAGAGCAAATGTTCTTTAAAGTACTCATTTAACTACATCCCAGAGTTTTGCTGTGTAGTATTTAGTTATTTTCCAGATGAAATATTTTCTAATTTCTGTTATTTCTTCTTTGACTCATGGGTTTATAAATATATTTCTTGATTTCTAAATGGTTTTTTAGTTGTGATATTATTAATTTCTAATTAATTGCTAGAAATGTTAGTAAATATATACCAACATATCTTCCTGATGAAGTGAACATTTCATTTTTATAGTGTTGTATTTAGTTGGGAGGCTGAAGCAGGAAGAACATTTAACCTCAGGAGCTCTTCTTTTTTTAATACTTTTGTTGGTGCATTATAGTCTTACATCATAACGCAGTTCATCGTGGTAGTGACATACGTGCACACAGCACTTGATGAGCTTTTCTCTGGATCCCTCCCTAGCCCTCCTACTCCATACAGGATATTGAGATTGGCATTATATGTCAATGGAAGTGACTCCTTCATTGCTTCTCTTTCTTTCCCCCCTTCCCCTAGACTGCTTCCTTGGCTCCACTGGAGTGTCTCCTCCATTATCTGAAGTCCCTCTGTTATCCTGATTACTCCCTAGCTTCAACATGTGACCCTTCACTTTCTGTGACTGGTTAATCTCACAGAATAGGAGAAGATTTTTGCCAGCTAGTCTTCTGATACAGGGCTAAAATCTAGAATATACAAAGTACTTAAAAGACTTAACATTAAAAAAAGACCCAATCAAGAAATGGGCAATTGAACTAAATAGGCACTTAACAAAAGAAGAAATACAAATGGCCAATAAATACATGAAAAAATGTTCAACATCATTAACAATCAGGGAGATGCAAATGAAAACTACACTGAGATTCCATCTAACCGCAATCAGAATGGCAATCATCAAGAAGTCCAACAACAATAAATGCTGGCGAGGATGTGGAGAAATAGGAACTCTTCTACACTGTTGGTGGGATTGCAAATTAATACAGTCACTATAAAGATCAGTGTGGAGATTCCTTAGAATATTAGGAATGGATCCACCATGTGATCCAGCTATACCACTCCTGGGTATCTTTCCAAAGGGACTGAAATCAGAATATTATAGTAATACATGCATATACATCTTTATAGCAGCACAATTCACAATAGCCAAATGATGGAACCAACCTAGGTGTCTGTCAACAGATGAATAATGGATTACAAAATTATAGGATGTATACACAATGAAATTCTACTCAGCAATAAAGAAGAACAAAATTTTTGTAGGAAAATATTTGTAGGGAATCCCAGGAGTTTGAGACTACACTGGAAAACAGCAAGATTCCGTCTCAAAAAGAATAACAAAAAAATCTATTTGATATATGTCTCCCTATTCAGGGCATGGTGTATCTCCATTCTTAAATTTCTCTCAGCAATGTGTAGTTTTCAGTATTTCCTGATTTTATATGTACGTACACACACACACACACACACACACACACACACACACACACATATATATGCATATATATATTCCATACATATCCATATATATTTTTTATCCTGTCGGGAGCTGAAAATGATACAAATGTTGTTTCCATAGGAATATATATGGATGTATGTGTGAGTGTGTTTGTGTATCTATGTAACTATAAACCAGATCATTTCCAACTCTCCAGAGCTCTTCCTTGTCCCTTTTCTTATTATCTCTGTTCACAAAAGTAACCACTGTCATCACATGGTAATATCTGTCATCACATATGAATTCTTCTTGTATTGACCTTTATATGAAGAAATCATATTTATATTTTTCTTATGTCTGGCTTCTCTCCCTCAACTTTCTATCTCTGAAATATGTTGATAATTTTTTGGTTGTAGTAGTTAATTTTTTATCATTTAATATTCTATTGTATCTATTACATTATTAAAATTTTTTATTTAACCAAGTAAATAAAAGTGGGTCATGTATGGACCACAGATAATTTTCAATAGAAAGTTAAGCTTTTTTCATTGTTCTATTTTTAATTTTTCCAGGGGCTTTATACACATAAGATCTTGTCTTTTATATCTGTCATTCTGACCCTGAAACTTTTTACCTTTTTTCCTGTCAATTTCTTCTTTTTCTATTTTTTCTTTCCTGCCTCCTTTTACTTTTGATTCCTTTCATTTATGTCTTACATGTCATTTAATACAGTTTAGTCATATCCATCCTACCTTAGGTACCTTTATGAACCTTCTTTTTGGCATTAAATATGTGTTCTACACAAACTGTTTTCTGAGTTCAGTAAGCTTTCATTTCAAAACTTCTGACTTGTGGTATTCTTTCATGTTTGTAACTTGTAATATTCTTTCAAATTGTAATTGATTAACAGTAACTTAATTCATATTATGTTCGTTACAGTTTTACTCTTGGTTGTATGTGTTCATTTACTTAAAAGTTTAAAATTTTTTTTTCTTTTTTCATAATAACATTGTATAGATGGTAGTTTTTCTTTTCTTCATTATTATCTATATTGGACTTTTATGGAACTGTAACAGATTACTCTATGGAAGAGTTGATGGTGTTGACTGGTATATCCAATTAAAAAATCCCATTTTTGGTTTCTATAGTGAACTACACTTACTTTAATAAATGGCACTTTTTTGAGGGATGATACCATTGAGCATGGACTTCATCTTTACTTGCTACCGCCTTTTTTTTTTTTTTTTTAACCAACAAATCCCATTCAGTGTTGTTCACTTTCAGAGTTTGTCTTCTTTTCATGTGGTACCATATCAAAACTGTCATTGTTGGTCTCATGTATTTTCTTTTTTTAAGCTTGCTGGAGTTTTATTCTCTGCCTGAGGCTTCTGTGCTGCTCTCCTATTGGTGGGAACACAGCCTCACAATCTTTACCCATTGACTGAAGGGGACATCGGGGGATGGGTTAGCACTCACAATTTCCTGGAAATGTTATCTTTACAAAAATACAAGCACACAATGGCATTTTTACAACATGGAGTCCAAGTCAAAATATTCCTTTGATAGAAAAGATCCAATTATTTTTCACAATTCCCCCCTCTTTTATTATACATTATTACTCTTTTCTTCAAACTTCACTAACATATGCAACTCTCTTGAAAGTATTGGACAAGAGATTATTTTGATAATTTATGGAGGATTATTTGGTAGAACTGTCTGTTTTGGGGCTGCGGCCTTAACACAGAATTATACCTTATCCTACTAGGATTATTATTCCAACTACTATAAAAATATTTTGACCAGAGTCATTATTTCTCCTTGTTCTCCAAACCATTGTTCTACACTGGGAAAAAGATTATCTACCCTTGAGCCTTTTGTTAGCTCAGCTGCTAATGTAGACAAACCTTACAGGGTTTTAGTTATAGCACTTTCTGGTGCCATAGTGGCATCTAACTGTTTTAACTATTTCCTGTATGGCATCTAGGGTGTGGTTGATAACCCTCTGCTGATTGTAATATATATTGTTCATCTAATCTACTCTTTTATTAGTAGTGAACCACCAAAATAATATTGGTGCAAACCAAGTAGCAACCTGGTTTGTAGCCTTAAATTCATTGGGACCATTCTTTGAGATCCTGATGGAGTCAACATATATGCATGGGTCTAATGACTCACTAGAGGGTGACTTACTTGGGGCTTGAGATGCCAGGGTGAAAAGGATTGCCAATTGTATTAAAGTGTGAATTCCACTCCAATTGACTGGTAAAGACTCAAGTAACGGTCGTCTACAGTACCACCAGACATTCTCTTGGGCAACCCTTAAGGCAGACTGATTATCTAGCTCCTCAAAGGACCAGCGCTCACTGCAGCCAGAAACATTGCCCCAAAACACTGACTGTCCCTCCCACCTTGAGAGGCACAAGGTATAGTTGGTGTTTGGGTCTGGAGGCTTCAGTTTTGGGGGGCTCTTGTTTTAGACCCTGAGCCACTGGGAACAGGAGAGTTAGGGTCTTACAAGACTCATTGCCCCATGCTAGATTGTCCTGGAAGAGGGCTATCATGCAGCTCATGCTCGTTGGATCTGAGGTCCATTCAAGTGGAAATGGGACCACTTGAGCTGCTGCTGCATAAGTGGAAAAGTCACTTTTATTTGAGATACTGGCAGAATTTTTTTGTCCCTTTCACCTGGGTATTTGTTTCCCCATAACCTGTCATAACTCCTATTATCCTGTGTAAATCCTTTATTTTCAGCATAGTGGCCTGGGTTGGGGAGCTAATATTAACATCTGAGGTTGAATTATTAACTAATCTAACAGCAAGTCTCTCCATGGGCTGATTTCCTGACATATTTGCCTGGAGACCAGATCAGTATCTAATGGAAAGGGCTGACTTCCCTGGCTTGTGAATTAGCAAGGGTGGATCATACCATATGTTAGCACCGGTGTCAAAGGAAAACACTCCAGGCCTGGTTAATTTTTTTTAGCTCTATACAGTGGAGCTGTCCACACTCCACATGAGGTGGTTCCCCGGAATTTGCTCCAAAGAGCAAGGGGGTTTTCTCCTATAATTACATTAATAGTTAGCTGGGCTGAATAAGGGCTACCCCATACCTGGAAGCTTAACAGAACCAAAAACCAGAATAAATTTAGAGTCTTTCTACAGTTAACTTGAGAGGGTCTGGGTGCTGAGTAGTCCATTGTCCTTTTAGAATAGGAGCCGGGGTCCCTTTAACCCGTATGTAATGAATCCAACCTCTCTCCACAGAGCAAACAGCTGTTTTAGTTGTAAGTAGCACCTGATGGTCCTTCCCAGGCTGGCTTGAGCTTGTTCGCCCTCCAGGTCTTTATCAGGATGTTGTCACCAGGTTGATAAATGTGCACTGGAAATCTAAGAGGTGGAGTTTGGGCTAACAATCTTTTTACCCTAAGAAAGGACAAGGAAGAGGAGAGACCCGACACATAATTTCTGAAAAATTGATGTAGTTGGTCTGTGACCCCGTGGGGGTCCTCTATAAGAGGTTTGACTTCCTTTCTTAGAGCTAACCTTGGAACTAGCTAATAGCCCCTCCACCCAGAGGAACTTTTCCAAGTGGGTAAAAGGCCTTTTCCTTTTAGAAGGAAAAGGGAATTTTTGGAATCCTGTCTGCATTGTTGAACCTCTCTTCCCCAACTGAGAAGAGAGATACATAATGGGGGAGGGGGATATGAAGTCGCTGCAGTTGACTCAGTTTCCCTCCCTTTTCCCTTTCCCTCCTCTGTGACTTGAGGTGGGTTAGTCTGCTGGTTACCTGAATTACAGGGTGTAGAGGTAAAGAGTCAAGGGGATCTCAATTGCCATTTTTGCCCTTGTTCTCATTTATTTCTGCCTTCATAGGGAACAAGATTTTAGGCCCCCTCTTCCAGCAGAGCACATAATCTATTTTTTCCCCCCTTGGTAGTAGAACTTTTATCACTGACATATATGGAAAATATAAACAAGACTATTAGGGACAAAACAAATCTGTTTATATAATAGGTTTGATAATATTTGATGAGACAAACATTTCCATTTGAACTTGACATAAATCCCTATTTAAATTTGGCATTAAGCCGGGCGTGGTGGTGCACTCTTGTAATCCCAGCATTCGGGAGGCTGAGACCGGAGGATCCCGGTTCGAGGCCAGCTTCAGCTACCTAGTGAGGCACTCCGCAACTTAGTGAGACTCGGTTTCAAAATAAAGAATAAAAAATAGGGCTGGGGGTATAGCTCAGAGGTAGAACACCCCTGAGTTCAATCATCAGTACCGCCAAAAAACAAAAACAAAAACAAAAACAAAAAAACCCAAAAAATTTGGCATTAAATATATATATATATATATTAATAGCATCTGATTTTTAATCAGAGTGACATGATTTGGAAGGTCAAGTGTTTTATTACCTCTAATCATCTTTGCTTGAAGATGGCCATAATACAATTTAGGAATACACAAATATAAACATTAAAATATGTATACATAACTATTAACAATTTTTGATTAGAGGACATCAGATTGTTAAAGCATTTTTTTAAGTTTTGCATTTTAGAAGACACTTAGGAAACAAAAATATATTTAACCCATAGAGGAGCCAGTAATAATTAACACAATGGTTATATAGAAATTAACATTTTTTTTAACGTAACCTTATCATAACCTTAACCATTGGAGCGAAATTTATAATTTGTGGCTCCGTAGGATAACTATAATTAAAAGTCTATATAGGTTAACAGCATTGATAACAATCAAAGGATAGCTCTAGATTTTTATAAGGTTTAGAGAACAATATTAATAATCAGAAATAAGATTATTACCTGATAGACAGTTGTATTTTTCTTACAAAATAATAGACATTTACTTTGTTAAGGCAAGCAAATGTAAACCAGGTCTTAATGATGGATTTTTGAATGGTACTAAACATAGATGAAAAAAGTTTTAGTAACTTAAGGTACAAGTACAATGCATACTGCATAAAGAGATTACTCATTGGTTAGCTTGAATGTATATAAAAGCCATACACCTTTACCTTTATAAGCTCTTATGAAACATTTAGATGAACCTAGATACACAACATATTTAGCTCTTAGATATATACACATCTATGGCCACATATCTATAGGGTGTCAAATATAGTAACCTAAAGTTATAGTTGTTCATTTAGCCTAAGCTACAAAGTAATCATTAAACAAGTGTAAAATACAGACATTTAAACCGTGATCTGTTAAGATGCAGCTTGCTAGGTAATTAAAAACAGTAAACATAAGAGATTATCTTGCCAAGACGCAACCTTTTAAGCTAGTCCTTAGTAAATGTTAAGAGCACAAAATCATATTGTTTCAAATATAAAGAACATAGGAAATTATAATTCAGTCATTTAAAATAAAAATTTTGCCAAATAAAATCATTTCCCATATAACAGCATTTTTAATTTAGATATTTTTTTAGGTAATACACCTAGCACTTAGATAAAAACACTTAGCTTTTAATAGTTGTTTACCAAAACACAGCCTAAGGATTTTTTTGGCCTTCTATATGTATAGCATCACATATCAATCAAAACCTTGACCCTTATAAGGTAACATATTTAGTTAATATCCAAAAAAAAAAAAAAAAAAAAAAAACTGCAATCTTAGACTGCTCCTTACATATAAAAAGACATTTACTAGACTCAAATATATTGTCTTTTGGTGATGTTAAGCCAAGAATATTTTATATTTGGCAACTGATGTTCAGCATTTGACTTACTTATAAAGATAAGCCATTTATATTAAAATATATTTATCTAATTTACCCATTTTAATAGCCAGTCAGCACTTTAATTCATTATTTTAACAAATCAAAGATCCTAAAAAAAAGAACATTATAATTTAAACATCAAATAGGAATAATATAGTCCTAATTGTTAACCTAAAAATAAATCTGTTAACTTTTAATGCATCTCTTACTTTTATTTATTTATTTATTTTGAATAAACATTGAGGTTCATACTGTGGGAAATGTGGAGCAGGAACTGCCAATCATGGATGACACTGAAACAACATAGTTTAGATGGCTACCTGTTACCATGAGGCAGATCTGCATCAGACATCACTACATTATATTCCTTGGTGGGGGGGACCCCAAATAGATTTTTGCCAATTTTCTTTCCCACTTACAGAACAAGCCTACTTTTTTTTTTTTTTTAACTTACATTTGAGCTAAGCCAGATAAGGTAGCTAAATCCAGCATGATGGTGCCACCTAGTTCAAACCACATGGAGATCAAAGTGGAGCCCAAGATGGCACCACCCAGTTCCAACCATGTGGAACACTTTAAACCCAGTAGAAAAGAAATCTGGGTGCCTACCATAATTACCAAAAATCTTTAACTGCCTTAATTCCAACCCCCCCCTTTTTTCTTTAACTTATGAGTACTCTTTTATATAGGCCAATATTGGTACCATATGAACAATGAACAGACAATACATTTAGAGGTATTGACATACATACAAATAGACAGTAAACACATATCTTATAGCTTAGTTTACTAGGCTTTGCATCCCCATAGATAGAGGACAAGAGTTATAATTTGCTAAGACATTGTAATTTTGCGTGCTTATCTCTCCAATAGTGTATCATTAGGCCTAAGGGACTGCCTTAAGGAATTTTGTCCTTAATCTTGCATTTTAGGTACCCGTATATATTCCTGGTAGAGACTCAATCTCTGCCTAGAAGTTTCTCGTGTCTACCACCCAGGCTATGGGCATGTGGTCCCATCTAAGTATCAAACCCCATTTTCCGGGGAGTTCCTTGAACTCAGATGCTGCTTTTCCCTGCGGCCAGGCCCCTCACAGGAAAGTGTTAGCCTTTAGGGTCTGCGTTCCAGATACCCCCATTATTTCCACACAACCCTCTTCTCAGGTTTTCCTGATCTTTAAGGATACACTCATTCATCTCGACCTCGGGTGACACTTTTTTCACATTGGACTGCATACAGACTTACCAGATCAGCCTCGGAGTAAGCCAGGGCACCTCTCCTGTGTTGCTGATGTGCTTTCCTCCCAGGGTCCATTGGTTGGCCAGGGAATGGTGGTATTTCCTGTCTTGGGGCCACCAGCAACTTGGTGGCAGGATGTGTCTCCCCAGAAAGAAATATCTGGAATCCCTGTATGGACCACCAAATTGTTAGAAGTAAAATTTTATGGCATCATCAAAAAATAAAGACACACATCTGAAAGCAGTTCAGCAAGGCAAATTTTACTTTTTGCAAAAAGGGATCCTGCCACCAGTAAGGTCAGATGTGTAAGAACCGGTCTCATGTATTTTCAAGTCCTTTTCTTTCAGCTCTCCTAAGGGCTCTGATCCTTCAGATCTCTGACCTATTCTTAGTGTTCCCCTACTGAACATGGGACTCACTTCTTATAAGTGAATTCTTGTTCATATTATCTATTATCTGTCTTATAAGGACCTGTCCTTTCTTTTATCTATGAAATTTCTGCCTGGTTTTTCAGTTTGCTAAGAGCCCTAAAGCTGACTGTGGTGGTTTTAGATTTTCATTCCTTCATTTATATGTAAATTACAGTTTCTAATATTCTGCCTCTTGGTTATGTTATAGGGATAGGGTATTTGTTATATTATTTACTTATTAATTTGTATGGGGTTTTGGAGATCATGTGGAGAAATTAAATTTAGGTGACTATCGTCCCCCAAGCTGGACCCTCAACCATGAGGCCCCAATGGAGACGATAACTGAACGTTGCTGGTTCAAACTTCTCTTTATTATACCTCTCTCTCTCTCTCTCTCTCTCTGGGATCAAGGACACTACCCAAGCAGTAATAGTTACAGTACAGAAACCGTCTCTCCAAATAGTGCCTTTGCAACAGACTCCCAATAACCCCTCTCTCCAGCAATCAACCTTCTACCAGCAACCCACCAACCACCAGCAACCAACCACCCAGCAACCGCCCGCCTTCTCCCCCCAAACCCTCTTTCTCCCGCAGGAGGTGGAGGCTCTTAAAGCCGCGCAGGGCCTGAGCCACGAGGTGCCCGCATACAGCTCTCACCTGGGCAGGCCATGAGCGGGGTGTGCTGGTGCATGCGCTCTAGCGCGGGGCAGCCCTAGGATGTTACCACCTGCAGCCACTTCTGGCACCCTGCCAGGCGCCATCTAGAGACGGGGTCTAGCGGGGCCCAGCTAAGACCCCAACAGGTGACTATCATTATCCTAAAGGAATGTTTTAACCTTTTTTTCCTTAAGGGTATTTCTAAGACATTTTTGTTCCTGACCACTAATCCACATAAAAATTTAATATCACAGATATTCTATATACTTATGTGCTGTGGCCATAACCAATTGTGATATCTAAGATTTCTCTCCTCTAAGGACCTATTTTATTCTAGAGGGTGATCTCACCCTCAGTGAGAATGCATGTCCTAAAGGTATTTTAACCTTTTTCCCCTTGTTGTACTGATGAATCTTATTTGCTAGTATTTAAATTTTAACACATTTGTAAATAATATTGAACTGTAGCCTCCCCACAGTTATTTTTATTCTGGAGTTATATAGGCAAGTAGAGTCACTGAAGGGTTTTATGATAGTGACCAGATTTTTTTTCTTGCTTTCTTTTCAAAGTTAAAAATTTCCCTTGCCAGGTTGTGGAAAATAAATGGAAAAGGATGAGACTGGTGGCCTAGATTTTTAAAAGATGTTATTTTAATAGTATAGGCTTTATTTAATGTTGTGATAAATTCAATAAGTATTTGAGAACAAACAAAAATTTTGAATCCTGTGTATGTAGGAGGTAAGAGAGAAGATATAGTCCAGGCTGATTCCCAAGCTTTTAACCTTTGTTATAGCTTGACTACTAGCTTCAGTTATATTAATTAATTCAGAACAGTAAATAATTCATTCAGCTAAACTTTGCTTTGCATTACAGGATATGACAAAGTTACTGTTCAAGAATTTATGACTAAGTTCTCTGATACATTGAAAATTCCAGAAGCTGCAGGTGAGTTTTCTTTAATATACAGTTAATGCCCACATCTGAAAAGACAAGCAATGGTTTACATATTAAAACACGATAGGCTCAGTAGAAGGAGAAATACTGGAGGTAGAAAATACTCAATTTCAAAATATACTCTATAGCCATCAATAACAGAAACGCTCTGATACTGGCATAAAAATAGACACATAGACCAATTGAACAGAAATAAACCTAAATAGCTACGACTATCTGATTTTCAACAAAGGTACCAAAAAATGCATTGGAGAAAAGACAACCTCAATAACAAATGGTACTGGGAAAACTGGATACACACACACACACACACACACACACACACACACACACATACACGTATACACACACATTTTTTTTTTTTTCTTTTGTGGTACTGGGGATTGAACTCAGAGGCATTCTACCTCCGAGCTATACCCCCAGTCCTATTTTTTTTTAATTTTTTTTATTCTTTATTTTGAAACTGGGTCTCACTAAGTTGCGGAGTGCCTCACTAGGTAGCTGAGGCTGGTCACGAACCCGGATCCTCTGGTCTCAGCCTCCCAAATGCTGGGATTACAAGCGTGCGCCACCATGCCCGGCTTACACACACTTATGTATACACACACAGGATTAAAATTAGATTCCTATCCCTCACTCTGTACAAAAAAAATTTTTTTAAGTGAATCAAAGACTTAAGTATAAGCCCTGAAACTTTGAAACTACTGGACAAGCACACAGAGTTAACACTTCATGGCATGGGCAGAGGCAATGATTTTCTGAGTAAGACTCAGAAATAATAACAAAGATTGACAAATGGGATTGAATCACATTGAAAAGCTGCACATCAAAGGAAATAATATAGTAAAGAGACAGCCTACAGATAGGAGAAAATCTTTGCCAGCTAACCATATAACAGGATTAATATCTAGAATATATAAAAAATTCAAAAATCTTAACACCAATCTCCCAAATAAACCAATCAATAAATTGGCAGATTAACTGAAAAGACACTTCTAAAAAGAAGTACAAATTGCCAATAAGTATGAGAAGAAATATTCAACATCTTTATCCATCAGAGAAGTGCAAAGAGACTGCACTGAGATTCCCTCTCACCTCAGTCAGAATGGCAAGAATACAACTAATATCTGGGTACAGTGATTCACACCTGTAATCTCAGTACTTGGGAGGCCAAGACAGTAAGAGCACAGGTTCAAGGCCAATGCATGGTAACTGAGTGATACCTTGTTTCAAATAAAAAAATAAAAAGAGGCTGAGAGTATACCTCAGAGGTAGAATGCCCTGGGGTTCAATCCTGAGTACCCTAAACACACACACACACACACACACACACACACACACACACACACACACACACAAATAATAAATGCTGGCAAGGGTGTAGGGGATAGAGGAAACCTTATAAATGTTGGTGGCAGTGTAAATTATTACAGCCACTATGGATATCAGTATGGAGTCCTCGTAAGGACTAAAAATAGAACTACCATATGATTCATCTGCACCACTGTTCAATATATATCTAAAGGAATTAAAGTCAGCATACTATATCATACCCATGTTTATCTTGGTACAATTCACAATAGCCAAATTATGGAGTCAGCCTAGGTGCCCATCAACAGATGAATGGATAAAAACATGATATATTTACACAATAGAGTTTT
>PVLC010031185.1:0-18938 GCA_004027655.1 Graphiurus murinus
TCATCTCTGTAGGACTCCCCGGTAGCTTTGGTAGTCTTCTGCCGGTCTCACTGTAATGGACCTCTGGGTTCAATCCCTAGTACCAAAACAAAACAAAAACAAAACAACCTCCCCCTTAAAAAGAAAAGCCCAGTAGAATTTATGTGTGCTAGCTGTCCACTTTACACGAGCAAAGGCCAACACAGCTAGAAATAGTCTACACAGTCAACATAAATCACAAAATTTAAAGATTACTGCAAATACTAGCTTTTCCTTTGTGGAGCTGGAAAATAGTTTAAAAAACGAGATGCAGAAAACCTAAGGCTAGCCGTGTATGGTGGCATATGCTTGAGACAGAAGGATCAAAGGTTCGAGGACAGCCTCAGCAAGCAGTGAGACTCTTATCAACCCAGTGAAACCCTGTTTCAAAATAAAGAATAAAAATAGGGCTGAGGGGTGTACCTTGGAGGTAAAAGGCCCCCAAGTTCAATCCCCAGTATAACACACACACACACACACACACACACACACACACACACACACACACAAAAACCTCAGCTAAGAAACCCACTAGTATTGAGAGAGCACTGGTGGACCCAGGCCCTTCCCTATGTGGGTGGCTGAGCCCAGAGGGGCCAGGTGTGTCCCAACACCCAGAGCCCACAGCGGAGCAGGAGGGAACAAAGCGCTCTCACAAAGGGCAGGGTGCCAGCGCGTCTCCATGGCTCAGCCTATGGATGATATCTTACAATAAAAACATCCACAGCCCACTAACACACATGCCCAGGTGACTGTCATTTTGAGGGCATGCCGGTCAGATTTGCTGATGAGTTCTTAGACTGCCAAGAGCACAGCCTGCAGTGTGGTGCTGGGCCCGAGAAATGGCTCCCAGTGGGAAGAGTCCTTTCAGGTTAGGGCCTTATAGTAAGGACTGAAAACAACTCCTGAGGGGATGTAGTCTCTATGCTCTGAATTCTAAAAATTTTAATGATTTTGACTGATAGCTGAAATTATTAAAATTTCTCAAGCTGCAAAGCTGCATCTTCAGCAGAAATTTCCTCAAAACATACTTTTTTTTTTTTTTGAAGAAATGAAGGGGAAAAAAAATAACAGAAAAAAAAATCCAATTCCAGTCACCATGCCAAGGAATCTTAGTAAATACTAATTTTAAGGTGTTTTTTTTTTTTTGTACTGGGGACTGAACTCAGAAGCATTCTACTTCTGAGCTACACTCCCAGCCCTTTTTATTTTGAAACAGGGTCTCGCTAAGTTGCTGAGGGCCTCCCTAATCCTGTGAAGTTTTAAGGATGCACTGAAGTCTGAGGCAGTTTCGATTTGACAAAGTCTGAGCGCCCCCTGATGGTTAATTGGGGGTCCTGCAGAGGATGCCATTTTCGGCTCCCTGAGATAACTTGTTAACTTTAAAAATAATCAAGTGATTGCTCTCAGGCAGAAGTGCTCTGTGCATTAAAAAATCAAAGTATATGGGTTTATGAAAAGAAATACGGACTATTTTACACCTGTTAATTCAGTAGAATTTAAGGAGAATGTGGATTTGCTATGCCAGAGACAGAGATGGCATTTTTATGAGAACCTTAATGGACTTCGGGAAAATCTCATTTTCATTTCGCTGGACAAACTGGTTCCTCGTGATTTCTATATTATCCAAGGGAAAGTGCGACCGTGACCAGGTCAAAAAAAAAGGAAAGGAAAACAACAAGGAAGCCCCAGCCCCCACCGGAGCGTCGGCTGCAGATGGCGCCCTCCACTGTCCGCTCCCGTCGCTGCAGGGCTGGCATGGAATGCCACCCACAGCGGCAATTCCCGGGTGCAGCTGACTTCTGCTGCCTTTCGCCAGGCAATTATGTCACAAGCATGCACCCTTTTCTTTGGGCAAACACGTTTTCTCCATCCATGCAGTACGCTGACGTTCAAGGCTGGAACCAGTAAGCTGAAGTCACAAGGCAGGCTGAGAAGGTACACCTCCCTAGAATACACGGACCGGGAGAGTGACAGCCTCTTCCTGGGGAAGGTAACGCGAGACAATGTTTGCAGAGGAGAGGAAGCTCTGGCATGCACCCCGAACAAAAGGGAACAAGTGGTCTTTCCTCCGAGAGCGGCTTCCTGCTAGGACTCGCTCCTCTACCACTACGCCTTTCATCCCCACTCAACCACAAAATGATTTTGCTGAAGCAGATACAATGGTAGGAAAAGATTTACACTGAAAGAATCTTTAATAATAAACTGTTGCCGATCTGCCTACTTGCCCGTGATTTATAATACAATAAACATGGGATTCTATTCCGGCTCCTGCACTGAGGCAGGCAGGGAGTGTGAAAGCACTCCCCCCCCCCCGCCCCTTCACGACCAAGCGAGAAGCGAGCGTGTATAAATGTGCTAAGAGTGTCTTTTGCATCTTTTAGAGCTTGTGTGTATTAATCTGTAACGCTTATTAACAAAGTCATTGCTATGCAAGGCAGCACCCAATCCCTTTCTCTGGCTTTCCAACAGAGTGCACTGCTTAGCCAATAGCACGCACCCCCTGGCCCTCATTCCGCATTCATCGCAGGCAACATTTGCACAATGTATCTCTCAAAGGCGGCTGAAAGGAAGGCCTTAATACTCATGTAAACAACTGCAAACCAATTACTTAATGAATCAGGCCCACACATAATGAGGTGCAGACAAAGAGCTATAAATGCATTTTTGCGCCCAAGCCGCTGCTTTAAAGTAAAATCCCTCAGCTGTAGTTTGGGCTTAACTAGCACATCATAATTATTGTCTCTAGGACATCAGAGGAAGCCATTTTTTTTTTAGGTCCAGCGGAGTCTTTTTTTTTCTTTTTCTTGAGGTTGCTCATCAGCTCACTGACAAAATAGAGTAAAGAAGAATTTTTAAAAGTGCTACAGCAGCGCTGCACTGTTATGTTTATTCTCAAGTACTGGGTTTCGAGACCACTTGTAAAAGCAATAAAGCACAAGGAGTGACTGCAGTAAGTGGGATCCTCAAATGCAAGCTCTAAGACATTTCAGCGAAGCCAGGCACCAACAGCAAAACCAGGGCTCTCCGAGCCCAGGCGGGGCCACCGCCAAACCCTGCACCCGAACAGGGCTCCGACCGCGCCAGCCACGCCCCCCACGCCCTCCCCGCGCTCCCCACGCCCTCCCCACGCACCCCACGCCCTCCCCACGCCCCGGCCTTTCCCAGAGCTTGTCAGCAAGTACCTAACACTGCGCGTTTTTTCCCTTAAAGGTGATGAGATAACTTGTAATTCATTAGGAAATTAGTTTCACACAGAAACAAGAGTAATAACAAAAGGCTCTGCCTTAATTTCAGGAGAAAAAAGTTCAATTTTAGTTTGCTAAAATACAGACATGATGTGCAAGTATCCAGCTGGGAAAAGTTCTACAAAATCTAATTGCTTTCTGAATATATTTTAAAAATCGCCGAAAGACACTGAAAATAATTACAAAGAAGTGCCCAAAGGATATATATGCAACAAGGTTTAAGAACTTGATTTTTTAGTGCTTCTAAAATATAATGGAAACAAACACTTCTGATACCCTTTAAAAACTAAAGGGATGTATTATTAAGCCAAATGGTAAACTCTAAAAACTATCTGTAGAATTTATTGTCTTTGAAGCCGGGCGTGGTGATGCACGCTTGTAATCCCAGCATTTGGGAGGCTGAGACCAGAGGATCCAGGTCCCAGGCCAGCCTCAGCTACCTAGTGAGGCCCTCTGCAACTTAGTGAGACCCTGTTTCAAAATAAAGAATAAAAAATGGGGCTGGGGGTATAGCTTGGAGGTAGAATGCCCCTGAGTTCAACTCACAGTACTGCAAAAAAAAAAAAAAAAAAAAAAAAAGAATTTATTGTCCTTTAAGAACTTAAATTTATAGTATAATCATAACAATATACTTTTCACATTCTTTCTGACCTAGTGTCTTCCACTTTCTTCAACAATATGAATGAAAACCTGAGTATTAAACGCAATATTTTCCAATTAATTAAATGAGCATTTTAGATCCTTGTCATGTTGCTAAAAGCAAAAATTTTAGAAAGCCAACTTCATCTTAATATAATCTAGGTCTTAAAATATTGTAATGTTTCTACAAAAAACAAATGAAAGTAAGAGTTTAAAAAATATTTTCTTCATTTCAAAATGACATTTCTGGATCAGATAATTTTATGTTATGGGACACATTATGTAACATTAGAAATGTAAAGTTCTTGTTTTAAACTTTCCTCAGGGTCAAGGAATAATTTCAAATGTAATGTAATCATCTCAAGGATCCCTTCTTAATGAGCAACACTATTACAGGAGAAAACTTGCTATGCTGTTTTAAATCATGTTTAGCCCAAATAAAAGGACAGGCATTTCACCAGACCCTCAAAGTAACCTGAAGTTTTATCTTGATGGCAGATTCAACATACAACTCACTCACAAGATGTACTTACAAGATGTACTACAGTTTAACAAAGATGGAAAGATAAACTTTGTTCTTTAAAGGAAACAAGCAAGAAAGGTATCAGAAGAGGGAAGAGAAAGGTGGCCTAAATACTTGGTAAAAAAATCATTTAACCCAGCAATTGCTAGTTTCTGTATCAGCCGTCTCAGAAAGAAGAAACATGTCTCTTATTTCTTTTAAGGCCTGATGTTTTCTCTCTGCCCTTTTCCTGACAACCTCCATTGTGCACTCTCTAAGCAGTCCTACTGCGAGCAGCTGTAGACGCTCATTTGTGGTTCACTGAGGTGTCAATTGAGTCTTAAACCAAGGAAACAACAGCTGCAAAACAATACTTGGCTCTGGTGCAAATATTTTCAAAGGTAGATTAAAGTTTAAACTGTTATTTTAGATCAACAAAACCCCAAACCCTACGCCTGCATCAAGTCACACAACAAAGTAATGTGCCCGTGCTGGAGTTGGATCCAGTGCATGGCGACGGTTCTCATCTGCCGCCACTCAGAAAGGCCTCACGACTTTACCTTGACAAAGGACTTCCTTCACTTGACGAGAAACTCGATTCCGAGGCTGTTTTGTGAGCTGCCTTTGTCTTGAATGTCCTGCTGCTGATATTCAAACCTGTGATGAGCACAAAAGTTGACAGTGAGCGTTGGCTGCCATGCGGCCAAGGAACAAATGGGTGACTTTGGTAAGAGCAGCCCCAGCGAGGAAGGAGCTGTACCAGACACACAAGGCCTGGGAGCTCCTGAGCTGAGGGGCGACATGTTGGCAGCCTACCCAAAGGACTCGGGCACTTTTGCTTGTAACACTTAAACAGTGAAATCACCTCCGCTGTAAATGGCCGAGTGCAGCATAAGCACGCGGGTCTCTAGTCCAGCACGTAGCACTAGGTAAGTCACTGTTAGGACGCACGGGCAGTGAAGCTCACCAAGATGCCAGGTCTCAGAAACAACTGACCCTCCTGCATGAAAGGCACCCACCCACCCACTCTTTTTTGTTTGTTTTGATGGTTGAACCTAGGGCATTTTACCTAAATGCCTTAGCCCTTTTTATTTTGAAATAGGGTCTTGCTAAGTTGCTGAGGCTGGCCTTGAACCTGTGATCCTCCTGTCTCTGCCTCCCAAGAACTGGGATGACGGTGTGGGCCACCACCCTTAAGCCCTCTGCCAAGTATTTTTTTTTTTTAATCTCCTAGAGGAGAGTACATGCCCAGTGAGCACTGTCAGAGCTGCTCTTCCCAGCTGGACAAGCTTGAGGAAGCGGGCACACATCCACTTGCTTCCCCGGGGGCTGGGGAACTAACTGGCCTGTCCTTCCTGCTCCCCGCCGCCGCCGGCAGGGGATTCTCTGTTCTCTGGTCTCCGCTTCCTGGGCATCCTCAGCCTTGGCTGTTTCTGCTACATGTCTGGTTCTTAGCTGGCAGTCACTTGAGATCCCACATAAAGAATGACAGGTATCTTTACCAAAGATTTTCAGAGTTTCTAACATATAACCTGCTGGCCTGCACGTAACCTCTGCAGCAAAGCAATTCTTTTAACAGTGTGTGTCCTCTCAGCCTGAGGAGGGTCTCCGCCTGCTTAACAGGACAGGGACTTTGGGATAGAAAAGTAAGGACTGAGGTTTAAGTGGCTTTCCTTACTGACAGGTGCAGAGGCAGAGACCTAAAACTCAGAAAGTAGGACCACGCATGGCTTCTTCAACAGTTAAGAGTTCACAGCACCTCCAACCCCCGCCCCCAACACACACACACACACACACACACACATACACACACACAGCAGAGCTGTGAAGATTCCCCTCAAGCTTATAGCTGACCTGCTTTTCTTTGGAGCTCAAAGAAGCCTCCAGCATCCGAGGGAGAGAAGGAGTGAAAGGATAATGCGTGCTCAAACCGTCTAGGTACAAGGGCAGCCCACACCATCAGCAGCACTTGGGTGATTCTAATGCTGGAAAATTTGGAATCTTGCAAAGCATATAGTGAAATTTTGAATAGGGAGTGAGCAAACTGAACCTAGGGGTAGCTGACTATACAATCTATAAAGTATCATTTCATTTTTTTTTGCGGTACTGGGGATTGAACTCAGGGGCATTCTACCTCCAGGCTATGCTCCCAGTCCTATTTTTTATTCTTTATTTTGAAACAAGGTCTCACTAAGTTGTGGAGGGCCTCACTAAGTAGCTGAGGCTGGCCGAGAACCGGGATCCTCCAATCTCAGCCTCCCAACTACTGGGGTTACAAGCGTGCGCCACCACGCCCGGCTTATAAAGTATCATTTCACTTATGAATAAATTAACACAAATATGTTAATTATTAGTATATGTAATAGTACCATAATATTTGATAAACACCCAAGGGACTACTTCATGCCAAATTTACTAATCCTTTGCACCTGTTCAATTAGGTACCAAAATATATATCAAAAACATTTGAGCCAGGTGTGGTGGCGCACACTTGTAATCCCAGCATTTGGGAGGCTGAGACCGGAGGATCCGGGTTCGTGGCCAGCCTCAGCTACCTAGTGAGGCACTCCACAACTTAGTGAGACCCTGTTTCAAAATAAAGAATAAAATATAGGGTGGGGGTGTAGCTCGGAGGTAGAATGCCGCTGAGTTCAATCCCTAATACCGAAAAAAAAAAAAATAAAACCCCAAAAAACAAAAAACATTTGTAGAGCCAGGTATGGTGGCACACACACATAATCTCAGTACTTGGTAGGCTGAGACAGGAGGATTGCAGGTTCAAAGCCAGCCTCAGAAACTTTGTGAGGCTCTTGGCAACCTGGTGAGACCCTGTTTCTAAATAAAAAATAAAATGGGCTGGGATGTAGCTTGGAGGTGGAATGCCCCTGGGTTCTATCACCAGTACCGCAAAACCAAACCAAACAAACAAACACATTTGCAGAGTTGTCTTCCCAACTGTATGGTCTGGGAAGCAGCTGTAATGCTCTGAGCAAGGCATGGCTCTCTTGGGAACTCATCTGTAAAAGAGAAGGGGTGGATAAACACTCCCTACGATCTATCAGGATCTGTGACTCAATGTAAAGAAGGATGACAAGCAAACATTTAAGTGTCGACAGGTGTCACATCTTACCAGTGTGACGGACCTCCTTCAGGACAGACCCAAGTTTATACCTCAACAAGCTACGATGCCTTACGTTTGCAGAGTTCAAATAATAACCACGATCATGAGGCCGGCCTCCGCGGGGCCACAGCCCAGGGCCTTTAATCTGCAGCAGCTCACTGAATCCTCAGAACAACTCAAACACCCCAGCTCTGCAGCAACTGACTCTACCACTAATATTATCTAGTAATTTGCTCTCCAAAGACAGGTGATTCTGATGCGCTCTCAGTATAACCCTGGAAGAGTGTCTGTCTGGAGAAGACCTCTTTAGAGAGCTGGAGCATGTCAAGATGAACTGGGAATTACACGATACTAAGAATCACTGTAGCCAGGGTGTGGGCATACCTGTAATCCCAGTACTTGGGAGGCCAAGACAGGAGGATTGCAGGCTTGAGGCCAGCCTTAGCAATTTAGTGAGGCCTCTGCAATTTAGTGAGACCCTGTTTCAAAACAAAAAATAAAATGGGCTAGGGGTGTAGCTCGGAGGTAGAGTGTCCCTGGGTTCAATCCCCAGTACCAACAAGGAAATAGATTAATTAAATTAAATAAAAAAATCACTGTTGACTCTGATGGGCAAAATAATGGCCTGGTGGTTATATAAAAATAAAGCCATTAGTGTGCATTTCCTCCGATATTTATCCATTTACTTTTACAAAGGGAATTGAAGTGACTAATAATTTAAAAAGGCGCAATAAAAGGAAAATTACTGGAAATAATAGATGTATAACAAAAAAGTGTAAAAGATAGAGAAAATTATAATCAAAATCCTAGATTAGCCAGGTGTGGTGGTGCACACCTGTAATTCCAGCACTTGGGAGGCTGAGACAGGAGGATTGCAGGTTCAAAGCCAGCCTCAGCAACTTAGTGAGGTCCTCAGCAACTTAGTGAAGCCCTGTTTCAAAATAAAAAACAAAATAGGTCTGGGGGTGTACCTAAGAGGTAAAATACATCTGGGTTCAATCCCCAGTACCACACACACACACACACACACACACACACACACACACACACTCATAAAGAACCTACATTTGAGATTAAAATTTGGCTTGCTTGGAATTTATAAGAGAGCACAAAATCCCAATATTCTAGTGAGAGAGGGCAGGCCGGCACAGCACTTGTCCATGTGATGATTAAGGAGGAGGCGACTGAAGGAGTAGGAGGGCGTGGCGTGTCTCCTGCGGTGGTTAGGGCAGTTCCTGCCATGGTGTGGCAGGGTCACTGCCCCTCTGGACCAGCAAACATCCAGAAGGGAGGATGACACTAGACACTACTTACTAAGGGTGAAGAGGTGCTCGTTCGCTCTGACCCAGTGGCAGCTGGTTACAGAGAGAACTCTAGAAACCCTCAAAGAACCGCAGCCCTTCCCTGGATACGCTCCTGCTGCTCCCCCGGGCCCCAGACTCCGGCTTCAGGTGCTGAATCTGACCTTCCCTACCTGAAAATTGTGATGCAGAGGCGTGCGCCTTTTGAAACCTCTCTTCAGTTTGATTTGTATTATCCTGAAGGGCACAATTTTTCAGCAACTGGTAGGCTTTTGTTTCTATAAGATTAAAAGAAAAACAGAAATACTAGATTTTCTACTGCCTGGGGGGGGGGTCCTTAAATTCTTCCTATAAGATTAACACTTCAAATGCATGTGAATTATTTTTTGAACTGTCTCTTTCTCAGAAATTCTGAAATCTTACAAATTCTGAAAACAAAAAACAATTCAGTTGGACCCAGGCTGCAAGTCTTAAGGATGAGTTTTAAGAGTTTATTTAGGTAGGGAATACAGTCACTTTAGAGGCAGGTCTGCGGCTCCGTTCAACCGCACAGTGAAGCAGCTTCTTTCCCCTCCAGACCTGGCAGAAACAGCCCCAGAATGAACCAGAAGAGAGCACTGCGGTGGGGAGCACTCCCGGCTCCAGCTCTCAGGCTCTGGGAAAGGGCTGGGTGAATGTTGGGGGGCGGGGGGACAGTGGCGACTGCATGCACTCAGAGTCCCACAGCTGCAAAACCCTACCCCACGAGGAAGGAGAGCGAGGGAGGGAGGGAGCCCTGAGGGACCGGCGGCAGTCTAGACCCGGCTCGCTTGGCCCGTGCGCACAGGGCTTCTAACATGGCTGCTGTACGTTACACTGAAGACTGTTGGGAAAAACTTTAAGCAAAATTATGTAAAGGACCCATGGGATACCACTTTCTCCATTACCTTAAGTCTTGAGGACACTTGGATGAAATGGAGCACGGAGAATTAGAATTTCAGCACAGACAAAAGAAAACAGCATCCAGTACACATCTCCACAGCCAGCACTTACAGTGACAGGAGTCCACTGTGGTCCTGCTCTTGCCGGCTCCATGCTAAGAACTTAGCCATATGACCTTTACTGCTGGACTGAAACTACCATTATAATGAAGACTAAAATATAACTTATCAGCCAGCTATGGGGGTGCAATACTTGGGAGGCTGAGATTGGAGGATCCCGGGTTCAAAGCCAGCCTCAGCAATTTAGTGAGGCTCTGTTTCAAAATAAAGAATAAAATAGAGCCATGTGTGGTGGCACATGCTTGTAATCCCAGCATTTGGGAGGCTGAGACTGGAGGATCCGGGTTCAAGGCCAGCCTCAGCTACTTAGTGAGGCCCTCTGCAACTTAGTGATACCCTGTTTCAAAATAAAGAATAAAAAATAGGGCTGGGGGTGTAGCTTGGAGGTAGAATGCCCCGGAGTTCAATCCCCAGTACCACAAAAATAAATAAAATAAAAATAAATAAAATATAATGTATCATATTTTACTTAGAATGAATCAAGTTAAAAACATGTCTTCATCTTGGACTCTTAACTTTGAAGATAATAAATCCTAAGTGAACACTTTTTAGCATTACAGGACATTATCAAATCAGTTTGGTGTGATAGAATTAGTATTTATTTTTTTGTGGTACTGGTGATGGAACCCATGGGCATTCTACCTCCAAGCTACACTCCCAGCCCTATTTTTATTTTTTATTTTGAAACAGGGTCTCACTAAGTTGCAGAGGGCCTCACTAAGTAGCTGAGGCTGGCCGCGAACCCAGATCCTCCTGTCTCAGCCTCCCAAATGCTGGGATTACAAGCGTGCGCCACTACACCCGGCTTAGGACTAGTATTTTGAAAACAACTAATTAACACCAGATTAATGTGTGTGTGTGTGTGTGTGTGTGTGTGTGTGTGTGTGCGCGCGTGCGCACTATGTGAGCCCTGGGCTGGGCAGCAGGCACTCCCTGATGGACAGGTGGCTGGAACAGGAGGTGTGGAATCCTCTGCTACCAACCTAACATCCACATCCCTTCAGAAGGACTGCAGGTGACTGGGTGGGAGGAAGATACGAGTAAAATCAAAGAGTATCTGTATTTGAAAGGTAAAGAATCACGATAAAAGAGGTAAAAATGTCCTTTTTACCAACCAGAAAGTTTTTCAACTTTTAAGATGTAAGTCCAGATCTTAAAGACAAATGCTATTTCTGCATTCAATTAAATTTATTTGGTGAGCCAGGTATGGTGGTGCACGCTTGTAATCCCAGCATTTGGGAGGCTGAGACCAGAGGATCTAAGTTCAAGGCCAGCCTCAACTACCTAGTGAGGCCCTCTGCAACTTAGAGAGACCCTGTTTCAAAATAAAGAATAAAAAATAGGGCTGGGGGTATAGCGCGGAGGTAGAATGCCCCTGAGTTCAATCTCCAGTACCGCAAAAAAAAAAAAAAAAATTTGGTCAAGGAAAAGATAGCAAAGACAGAAACTAAAAGAAAAAAAAAAGAAGAAAGCTAGTAGCTAACAATTCAGACTTCCTCCTGATACAGCCTGGAAGGCTTAGCCAAGATAACAACTCCATGATGCAGAAGGTAAAGCAAAGGACATGAGTTTTATGGTGACTCGGGCCCCAGCCTTTCTGGAGAGAAGGCTAGTGACAGTTCAAGTGGCTAAAAGCTACCCTGTGTTGCTTTGCAAATTCAGAGTTATTACCTGAAGGAAGAAGTGAACAGAAACACCAGCCAAAGTAACAAATTTAGAATTCAAGTTATGTGGCTTCAAATGAGGAAGAGACAAAGTACATTTATATCCAAGGGGGAAAGACCCCTGAGTCTGAACCTTTGACTTAGAACTCCAGGGAAACACTTCCTCCCATTAGTAATGCTGAACTCTCAGGAAATTATTATGTAGTGAAAATAGTTAGATAAAAAAACAGTTTTAGAGAATCCAATTATTTTTAGTCAACTGTTCTGGTATATGCAGAAACAGTACGCATGTGTGCTTGAGCTTCCAGTCCTGAATCTCTCCAGTCAAGCATCCATGACATCCTCAAATCTGTGTCAAGATTTAGTTTAAAAAGTGGAAAACACTGCAGTTTAAAATCATAAAACAAGGCAAGAGGTGCCGCCCCGTACAGTATCCAGCTCCAGGAGATTAAGATCTGTCCTTGTCTATTAACTCCAGGCTGACGATACTACGAGATGAACATATTTTCCCTACTTTATTGCCTAAGCTGCCTGAACCCAATCATCTACCTTTTTGCACAGTGCTGAAGGGTCACTAAGACCTTTTTTTCTTTCTGATATGCATTTTGTGTCTGGAAAATAGAAACAGCCCGAGAAACAAAGCGAAAGCACACTGAACAAAGGGAGGCAGCGGAGACGGTGTGGAGGGGGAGCAAGAGAAAGCCCCAACTTAGCTTTTATTCTCTTTTATATGCAAATGTACACCTGCTAAAATACTTCTAAATCTACAAATAAAAAGAAAATATCTGATGAACAAGTGCTTTTAACAACCTATTACAAGGGCCAGAGAAACGCAGGGCTGACCGCCTCCAAGGGCTGTCCGGAGGCAGGGAATCTGCCCATTGCTTGTACAGAAATCCTTAATGAAAACAAAACAAACAAAATCAAACAAAAAAAGAGGACGACTTGGGCCTGGAACAGAATAACAAAGGGAGATACAAACAATACTATCACTACAGCTTAGAAAACGGTCTTGAACCCACAAAGAACTGGGCATCTTCATGTAAGGAAGGATAAGTACCATTCCTATAGGAAATGGAGAGAGATTTTAAAATTGAATTTGAAAAATACTTTCTGTCCATTGAGGTTCCTCGTGTCATTACTTTTCATGTATTTGTATACATGTAAAAGAAATGCTTTTTTTTTTTTTTTTCATGTTGTACTAGATGTGTTGCTGATGTAGCAAACACAGTTTTTTTTTTTTTTTTTTTTTTTTTGTGGTACTGTTGGGGGACTGAACCCAGGGGCATTCTACCTCTGAGCTACATCTCCAGCCCTATTTTTATTCTTCATTTTGAAACAGGGCCTCACTAAGTAGCTGAGGCTGGCCTGGAACCCGGATCCTCTGGTCTCAGCCTCCCAAGTACTGGGATTACAAGCGTGCGCCACCAGCCTGGCTCATAGTTGCTTTTGTAAAATAAAAAGTATATTTCTCAAATTAATTCAAAAGACAAACGTTAGCATTGAAAATCCAGAAATCCTTTTTCGAGTAATTTGCTCAAATGAGAAAATATTAGGATGTAGGTGCTTTTGCAATTCTGAAAATACAAAAGTTTCACCCATATTCAGGACTTAAAGTCCTGAGCATGTGAGTGCCGGGTTCTTAGGTTTTGATCCACAATGAGAATGACATTTTGTGTAGACTTTCTGTGAGAAACTCAACTCCACCTGACCTTGCAACTCTATTGCTGAGATTTCTCTGGTTTCACCAAGAGGGCCCATATCAGAGAAGAGAACCTCCTAGAAGCTCCCAGAACCACTCAGAGGAGTGGCCTGGCGGTGAGCCACAGACTAGAGAGGCACACTACAGTCTTCACTCCTACGGAGCAGCTCAACGGCGAAACCTGAAAGTAAACGTGAGGCTTGGAACTGACCTTTCAGGAGCATTCCCAGGCTGAATTGAGACAGTCTGGGCGACACTGCATTCGGCTCTCTGTAGCCTCAGGTTCTGCATCCAGATTCAACCAAACACAGATCGAAAACACTGGGGGAAAATGTGTCTGTACTAAATATGTACAGAATTTATTTTTATCAGTATTTCCTACAACTATTTTTTTTTCCTGTGTGTGTGTGTGTGTGTGTTTGACTGGGAATTGAACCCAGGGGCATTCTACCTGAGCTACACCCCCAGCTTTATTATTATTATTATTTTAATTTTGAAACAGGGTCTCACTAAGTTGCTGAGGACCTTGCTAAGCGGCTGAGGCTGGCTTCAAATCTGTGATCCTTCTGTCTCAGCCTCCCAAGTACTGGGATAATAGGTCTACACCACCACACCTGGTTTATAACAACTATTTACACTGTATACATCTACATGTAGGACTTACATTAGACATCATAAGTAATCTAGAGATGATGTGAAAGTATTCCAGAGGATCTGCACAGATTATATGCAAATATCAAGTCATTTTATATAAGGGACTTGTGCAGAGGGAGATTTTGGTGTCTAAGGGGGTCTTGGGACCAACTCCTCATGGATACTAAGGAACAACTGGACTTCGTATGAAAATTTACAACCACACTGCTTGTCACTTAACATTGTTTGATCATGGGAGGTGAATTTTCAGCTCTCAAACTCATGGAACTCTCTAACTTTTCAAAGTCTGAAGAGTCTTGATCAGAAGCTGCATTGTCCTCTCTAAATTACTTTTGGATATGCGTTTGTTCAACTATCTCTAAGCATTGCATGTGCCTGTATTTGTCGCTGGACTGAGGCAGAGAAGGAAGTGAGGCGGGAATGGTTACATTAGAAGATACTCCAGATGAGCCGGGTGTGGTGGCGCACGCTTGTAATCCCAGCATTTGGGAGGCTGAGACTGGAGGATCTGGGTTTGTGGCCAGCCTCAGCTGCTTAGTGAGGCCTTCCACAACTTGGTGAGACCCTGATTCAAAATAAAGAATAAAAAAATAGGGCTGGGGGTGTAGCTTGGAGGTAGAGTGCCCCCAGGTTCCATCCCCAGTACTGGGGAAAAAAAAAAAAAGATACTACAGATTATGAAAAAACAAAAAAGAAGCTGCGTTTTATTGGTATACTTCATTTTTCTCCCTTGGTGCTGGGGACTGAACCCAGGGAGGGTCTCCTACATGATAAGCCTGTGCTCACACTGAGCCACGAAACAGCAATTTGTACTTAATAATTCATATGACAGGAATCAGAAATAATGACAACTTAGCTGGGTGTGGTGGTACACGCCTGTAATCCTAGTACATGGGAGGCTGAGACAGGAGCATTGCAGGTTCAAGGACAGCCTCAGCAAGTAGTAAGACTCTCATTAAGTTAGCAAGACCCTGACTCAAAAATAAAAATGAAATAGGGTTGGGGGTGTAGCTTGGAGGTAGAGTGCCCCTGGGTTCAATCCCCAGTACCTAAAGAAAAAAGAAAGGAAAAAAGAGAGAAAGAAAGGAAATCTCACCTTTATCACTTAGAGAAGGACCAGGAATAACGTGCATGGGATGAACTGGATGCTAGAAATGTAACCTATGGAGCAGCCCCTCCTCATTTCCCGTCGAGGTTGAAGAGTCCTCCCTTTCCCCCAGCCAAATTCATGTCCACCCAGAACCTTGGAATGTGAACACAAGTTACTGCAGATGTATTAGATAAGGAGGTCAAAATGAAACCATTTCTTATTGCCAGGGGCTGATGCCCTGTGAATAAAGTGACCAGTCCCAGGAAAGGAGAAGTGAAGATGGGCGCAGAGGTGCCCGAGGCAGAGGCAGGACCTCCAGAGGCTGGAAGGCAAGACAGCACCGCCACTGGGGTCCCTGGATTTCAGGATTCTGCACCCAGAACCCTGGGAGAATAAATACGTGGTGTTTTGAGTTTGTGGCCCTTTGTTTTGGAGACTGTGTTGCCTGTGACCTTGGACTCCTGGGCTCAGGCTGTCCCCTCCCGCCTTAGCCTCCAGAGTAACTGAGATTGTAAGTGCACACCTCGTGCTTGGCTACATTTGAGGTACTTTGTTACAGCAGCTCTAGGAAACTAGTACCCCCAATGACACCTGGTATTATCAGAGTATCTAAATCCCGACCTTTTCTCTCTTTCAATTTGAGTCTCCTATGCAAAATGAGGGTTCTTGCTGGGAGTGGTAGCGCATGTCTGTGATTCCAGTACTTGGGAGGCTGAGACCGAAGATTTGAGGCCAGCCTCAGCAACTTAGTGAGACTCTCAGCTACCTAGACTTTGTTTAAAAAAAAAAAAATTAAAAAAATAAAAGGGCTGAGAGTATAGCTCAGAGGTTGAATGCCACTGGTTCAGTTCCTCATGCCCCACTCCCCTCCCCAACAACACAAGGAGCTCTTCACGACATGGACTACGAGGACTCTTCCAGCTCTGTGACTCCTGCTCAGTCATTCACAAACGGGCATTCATCTGGAGGTGTTATAACACGTGCGTGCCTGCCTGTCCACGAGAGGTGCTGGCGTAACTGGCCAGGGGTGTGGCTGCGCCGTGGGCCCGACTGTGCACCTACTGTGGAGAATCTCTGAGCACTTAGGAGTTCATGCCCTTGAATGCAGAAGCACCCGATCAGCAGCAGCACTCCTCACAAAGGTGCCTTTCATTCTTCAATCGTCTCAATCCATAAACACCCCCACTCCACGGGGAAACGAGAAATGCTTGCGAGTGCGAGCAGCAGACAGCAGCCCCGTGGGGCAGGCTCGCCAGGCTGGCCCTGCCCGAGACACAGGGAGTGTGGGCTGGCTGCACGTGAGCCGGGGTTCCTGCCTCAGGCACAGCAGGCAGCCCACCTCTCCTGATTCCTGTCAGTAAAGAACTCTGGGGACAGGACAGGTGACACAGCACATTCTTAGTACAGTCTTGGTACTAGAGGTGATACGCCACTATCCTTCTACTGCCCGGTGTTGCTACAGTCTTTCCTCCCCAAATAAGTCTAGTCACCAAGGACAATGTTTCCAACCCTTGGTGTAAAACTCGAGTAATGTTTGGGGAGCAGTGCCCAGGGCTCCAAGTGCACCCTGCAGGTCTGTGCTGACCTCCTGGACAGAGTCTGAAGGGCTGCGTCAGGATGACCTGGACCATTTCAGCTTGCCAAGAGGATCAGTGAGGAGCAGCATGGGGAGGCACCACTCTCAACACAGCTTGACCAAGAGAATCGGTGTCAAGAGAATGCGAGGCTGAATGGACAGTCTTAGAGGCTTAATCCTCTTGAGATAAAAGCCAAGAGCCCTTTTCACATGGAGCACATGCAAGAGGACGAGTTTTGCCAGGATGGCCACGTGGGGTGGGAGAAGTGCTGGTGGAGTGAATGACTCAAAGAGCCAGCATTCTGTCTGAATCAACAAGCATTTAGGAAACTCCTTAACATCCCCACTTTTATTCATTTGTTTGACAAATTAAGTGCCCACTGTGTTAAGGTGCTGGATTTTTGTGACATTTAGCATAAACCGTTATCATTTGCTAAAACTAAAACTCAGGGCTGAAGGTAAATCTGGTGTGAAAACAAACAACACTGGCACCCTGGGGTGCTCCCTTTGGGGGTCGCTCGCTCGCAATCTGGACAATCTGAGTATTTCCGGTACGCGCAGGCTGGCGTTCTAGCATCTCACGTGGTGTCAGAGGTCCAGCTGGGCTCGGCTGGCCCCACTTCGTAAAGGGCATTCCTCCCAGCACACCTGTGCGTGGACACTTCTCCAGGTCTGGCCCAGGAGAAGATGGAGGACTGGCTCTGTTCATCATTGCTTTCCAAAGCATTCTTGCAGAGTTCGTCTCTTGTTGTGATGTACACTGATGTATCATTGATCTAGACATTCACATGCAGTTGCCTTTTTTATAAAACAGAGGCTGGATGATAGGATAGGAGTTCAGGGCTCAAACCCCAGAGTGCGGGTCTCAGTTCAGACCTAGCGCATTAGCCCCACAGCTTAAGTAGGTTGCAGCTTTCTTAAACTTCCATCTGAGGACTGGAGGGTGAGTTACTATATTTACCCTAAAGGATTATTATGAAGATTAGAAATAATGAGACTTATTCAGGGCAAGGACCCAGTCGTTTCTGTCTCTGGGATCCCAGAATTCAGCCCAGGAAATGACGTAATATACATATATAGAAAACCCCACATTCACAGATATCAAGATTAATCTTTGATTTCTACCTGGATTCTTTAGTGAGAACAATCAGTCAAATAAAAGATGCAGACTGTAGAACAACAGCAGATAACTGAGGCTGTGTGATACTTACTGTGCTTGTGTGTGTGGATCTGTGTACGGGAGGGTTTCTATGAAAATCTTAGCACAGATAAGTCAGGCTTTCCATTGTGATAATTAAAAAAGCGGATGCCACCGGCATGGTGGCACACACTTGTAATCCTAGCATTTGGGAGGCTGAGACTGCAGGATCTGGGTTTGCGGCCAGACTCAGTTGGTTAGTGAGGCCCTGTTTCAAAATAAATAATAAAAAATAGGACTGGGGCTGTAGCTCGGAGGTAGAATGCCCCAGGTTCCATCCCCAGTACTGAAAAAAAAAAAGTGGATGCCTTTTTTGGAGTGGCAGAAAATGTCTTTAGGATGAGCCTTTAGGATGAGCCACTCTGCCAAGGAGACTTAAGGTTTGGAGTGAAAAGGAAACAAGAAGGAGACTGAAGGTGTTGGAGTGCTGGCCCGCGTGGAAAGAGAACCCTGGTCTCAGACACTGGAGCTCCTGCGGCTCTCGACAAGAGACTTCCTTCCGTGGTGGCCTCTCAGCCAAGGCTCCTGCCAGGGTTCAAGATGCAGCACAGAATCTCACACCTGGAAGACACTTAGCTAGATTTTGCTGAAATGAAGAGCTCTACAGTTCTTCTATTACTGAGCTACACGCTGTAACTATGCTCTATAAATGTCTTGTACGTGGAAGTCTCTCAAATATTTAAAGATAGCTGCTGTGTCCTTCTCTAGTTAAACATCCCAGGACCCTTGTCATTCTGAAAATGGTATAACTTCGGAGCATCCCACCCCAGCCTCCCGTACCTGCCTGGATTTCACCTCAGCCTCTTTCTCTACTACTTGTCTTCTGAGATGGCTGCAAAGTAAACAGACACACTGAGAAGGAGCCACACTGAAGAAGAGCACTTCTGGACTATCGAAAATTACTACTGTAAGGAAGCCTGGTGCAGTGGCACATGCCTGTAATCCCAGCTACTTGGGAGGCTGAGGCAAAAGGATGACAAGTTCAAGGCCAGACTGGGCAACTTAGTGAGAACCTGCCTCAAGAAATAAAAAGGACTGGGGATGTAACTCAGTGGTAGAGTGCCCCTGGGTTCAATCCCTAGCAAAAAGTAAAAATAAAAAAAGATTTTAAAAGTTACAATTGAGCCAGGCATGGTGGCGCACACTTGTAATCCCAGCATTTGGGAGGCTGAGACTGGAGGATCC
>PVLC010031186.1:0-18984 GCA_004027655.1 Graphiurus murinus
GCTACTTTGCGCGGCAGCTCTGCCACTAGTCTGAGTGTCACAGGTGAGCAGGATGTGAGAGGCCTCTTGGGGGGCCCTGGTCTCTCCTACACTCCATGCTAGCACACTTCCAAGTCCTCGTGGAAGGCAGACTTTGCAAAGCAGTGGTTCAGAAAGATCCTATCTGCTGAGACCACGTCTCCCACACCAGGCCAGCGGCCTCGAGTCCCTGGAGAGGTCTGCTCTTGCACGAGCCTGCCCGAAAGGCAGAGATGTGTGACAGCACAGGAGGCTGCAGGCTCCCGCCTCGGCAGGAGGAGCAGGGGTGAGCTCCTTTCCAGGCTTTCTGGAGCCCGTCTCTGAGAGATCAGCCAGATCCCACCCAAAAGTCAGCCCTGCCCAGGTGGCGTGACACACACCTGTAATCCCAGTGACTCAGTTGGCTGAGGCAGGAGGTTGACAAGTTCAAGGCCAGCCTGGGCAACTTAGGGAGACCCTGACTCCTATTAAAAAAAATAAAAAGGGCTGGGGGTGTGGCTCAGTGGTAGAGTAACCCTGGGTTCAATCTCCTGTACCAAAAAAAAAAAAAAAGGTCAGCTTCGAGCCAGGCCCAAGGTGTCCCTGTTGCTGGGCCTCTTTGGGTGTTCCCAGGGCAGCCATAATGAGAACGCCTCCGGAGCGCGGGAGTGGGGGTGCACAGCCCAGAAAGGAGCCACGTCTGGAATCAGGGCCCTCAAGGTTCCCCCACTTGGAACACGCCCCGCAGAGACAGTTTCCCAGGAGACACAATGGCACGCACTGTCTGAGGAGCAGTCTCCTGTGAAATGTGGCCTGTACACAGCTGCCAGGCCCCAGGCGCCTCCTTAGGAGGAGGAAGGGGGAGACAGGTTCCCAAGAACTGAGTGTTGCTTCATTTCACAAGGTCATTATCTACCTGACACCTCTCCAGTAGTGACAGTGTGACCCCGCCTGCCAGTTAGGACAGCGCGTGCCAGAGAAACGCTCTCTGGTCACCTGTGCCTGCCCTGGAATGTTCTGTGGGCTCAAGTGGCCATTGCTGCAGCCTCGGCAGCCTCGCTGGCAGCACAGGACCGACAGGCCTGTGCCGGCCCAGCGGTGGAGCGAGGGGCGGGCTGTGTGGCTGTGCCCGAGCCCTGGAGCCAGGCAGTCTGGGTTCAAGCCCCGGCTTCCTGCCTCTACCTTCCACTTGTTACACGGCCTTGGGCCAGTTAGTTCACATCCTAGGGCTTCGGGCTTCGGGTAATGCGAATAAAACCCAGGGGTAGCAGGCGCCCGTAATCCCAGTACTTGAGAAGCCGAGACAGGAGGATCGAAGGTTCAAGGACAATGTATCAACACCCTGTTTCACAATAAAAATATTTAAAAAAAGGCGGCTGGGGATGTAGCTCAGAGGTAGAATACCTCTGGAGTTCAATCCCCAGTACCAGACACACACACACACACACACACACACACACACACACACACACACACACAGACTGGGATAAGGAATAGCAATGTGTGTGCTTAGCACTACTGATCTATACACCTAAAAATGATTGTGATGATAAATTGTATGTTTTGTGTATTTTACGGCAATTGAGAAACAAAACAAACCAAAGCAGGCGAGAATGTCCTTAGGTTCTTGTGCAAACAGAGTTCATTCACCTGTGTGCCCCGACGAGCCTTGTGCGTGAAACCCACGACAAAGCTTGGCTCCCTCAGTGCCCCTGTCGGCAGTTAAGGGCTGACCCTGAGGACTCCAGGTAGTAGGTTCTCTTTCTCCACATGAACTCACTTTTGCAAACAAGATCCATAATCTAACAAATAGCCCTGTGCCGCTAATAACAGACACGCTACGCGGTACGGCTGTCACGGTGGCGACGGAAGAATGAGGTCTTGGGTTCAATCCCCAGCACCAAAACAAGACCAGTGGAGTGTAGCAGATCAGGTAGCATTGTCCTCCTCACAACGGCGAGGCCCTGATCCGGGGCAGAGCCAGGGCTGGGGAGGAGCGAAGGCTCACCTCCTGAAGCCACCAGCCTGGCACACACGTCCTGCCCCCAGGATGCTGACGGCCGTCGTGAGCCAGGCACTGCCCCCGCCCCTCAGAGCAGCTTGGGAGGCCAGCAGCACTCGTCAAGTGCAGACCAGGAAACCCAGGCCCAGAGAAGGGGAGCGCTTTGCTCAGGGTCACACAGCACACAGGTGGCCACCTGGGATTTGAACCAGGACAGTGTGTATCTTACTCCATGTCTTCAATCCTGAGCCCTTTTGGGTGACACGCCTGGGATCAGGTGTGCTTCAGGAGCCCTCTCAGCTGTTGCTATCTTCCACTCTCTTGTGAGCTGAGAGACCAGAAACCAGCAGAGAACATGACTTGTAAGTCTCTGCACATCAAGTCCATAAGATTATTTGAAGAAATGTTTCCACCCTTTTCTGTTGGTGTTTATATTTTGCTTCTGAGTCATCTATGAGCTACAAGTTCTCATTAGCAGATAAGTGATAACAGATGCAAAGAATTAAAGGTTCAGTTATGGCAACAAACCAAGAAACAGACAATACTAGCCCTTGCTTTTTTTTTTTTTGGCAGTACTAGGGATTAAACCCAGGGGCATTTTACCTCCAAGCTACACCCCCGATCCTATTTTTTATTCTTTATTTTTGAAGCAGGGTCTCCCTAAGTTCCAGAGAGCCTCACTCAGTTGCTGAGACTGGCCTCGAACCCGGATCCTCCAGTCTCAGCCTCCCGAGTACTGGGATTACAAGCGTGCGCCACTAAACCCATCTTTTTAGCCCTTGCTTTTATATGCAAACTGATACAAATCCACCTTGATTCGATTTTTGCCTCAGATCACCAGCAGTGACTAGCTCAAGGAACCCCAGGGTGCCCTCTGGAACAGGGTTTGAGAACCACTTTATCACTTTCCCAAGAACTAGTCAGGTACTCACTTTTGAGACCCAAGAGAATTAAATGCCAAATAAGTAGTATAGCTGAGTGTGCAGACAGCTGGAAGGAAAGTCAGGTAATTCTCTAGAACTCATGAAGAGTGAGAAAAAAACAAAGGCCAAACACATGACAGCAGATGCGCCAAAGGTCATGGAGTCCTCCGCACGTCCTTTTCTCTCCTCTATGTCTTGGACGGCCTCTGCAAAGCAAGGCAGCCCCTGGGGGGGGGGGGGACCACCGGGGAAAGGAGGGAGGAGGGGAGAGGGAGAAAGAACCAGCATTTTTTCAAAGGAACTTTAAAAATTTCAAGGAAGTCATGTGATAATCCACTGACTAGGGGTCAGGCAAGGGTAGACGCTCTGAGCAAGTGTTTATGCTGAGCTTTTTGTGAACCCAGTGAGTGCTGTGCTGGGCACAGAGAAGGCGGCCAGAGGCTTCCTGGCCCGGGCAGTGGCACGTACGATGGCGAGGGTCATTTTTATCCTGGAAGCCTCAGCGTAATCGAGAACCAGCAAGGTGTACTGTGTGTGCAGCGGACTTGCCTTTCATTGATGGGAGCTGGGAGGGGGGGGGGGGGGGACAGGCATGCAGGCCTCCCTCTGTGCAGGGGTAGGGGGCCCTCTGCCCGCCTCCTGAAGGCGAAAAGCTCTCTGTAAAGGGAGCCCCCTCCTCGGGTTGGTGCGTATCCTGTGCGTGCGTGCGTGTGTGTGTGTGTGTGTGTGTGTGCGTGCGTGGTAATGGGAATTGAACCCAGGGGCTTTCTACCTCCAAGCTACACCCCTAGCCTTTTTTATTTTTTTAGTTTTGAAACAGGATCTTGCTAAGTTGCTGTGAGTCTCTCTAAGTTGCTGAGGCTGGCCTCAAACCTGTGATTCTCCTATCTCAGCCTCCCAAATACTAGGATTACAGGCATGTACCACCACGCCCAACTTGGTGTGCATCCTTTCTATACCACTTTCTGGGCGTTTGCTCACTGTCCTTGTACTGTAGGATGATATTGTTTTGTTTTGTTTAAACCTAACTGGCCCCTGTTTTCACTCAACAATCTATCTTAGAGATCTTCTTCGTGGAAGTTCATAAGAACCCCGTCATTCATTTTTGACAGCTGCACTCAATCATTCCAAACAAACCACTGTTTATTTAGCCAATCCCCTGTTGATAGGTATTTGGGCCGTGGCCAATTTTTTTGATCTTTAACAGATAAGAGGCGCCTCCAAATGCCCTCTTGCTAGGGTTTCTCTAAGGCACATAGCCATGAAGTGAATCGGAAATAGCCAGGCTGTGGAATTATCAGGATTTGGTGCGCAGTAAAGTCCAGGGGTGGGGGAGCGGGAAGCCCCAGGGAGAATAATCCGAGAGCCTCAGTTTCTCCTTCTCTGAATATTCTTGGTGCATTTAACCAGCAAGGGCATTCTGATGGCCCCAACTTCTGGCCCAACAAACCTTGTTAGTTGTTGTTCTGTTCAGGAAGCCTTCAGGAGCTGTGATGACCGGAAAGGTCCCCTGGGGTTCGGGGGGGTCTCCAGGCACAGGCCTGCTGTGGTGTGACTTGCCATCCAGAGAGAGGCGCAGAGCTTGGCATGATGAGCCTACCGAGGGGTTCCACTCCTACTTGCAGTTCCCCTGCTGAGCTTACAACCTTCCGTGACTCTGTTCTCTCTGTAGCCAGGACTGAAATATAGCCGCCTTCACTGGCAGCTGTCCAGCGTGGTATTTTATATAAATGTGCTTGTCTTCAAAAATCACACGATGTGACTTTTATTTTAACATCTCCAATTCCCAAAGGACTACAAGTCAGTATGGCCCCAGCGTGACGGGAGTGGCCATGTTGCAGCATCTTTCTGCACTTAACCAGCCTCTTTCTTTCCGTCCCAGGCTGGTGGAGACAGCGGATGCCAGCCCGTCAGCTGCAGTTGATGAGCTGTTTTGCGGGGTCTAAGGGCCCCACTGTGAGCCCAAGCCATGGAAGGCCACCTCCTCCCTTTCCAGGTTGAGTGTGAGAGATTCCCGGTGCCATCTGGGGAGTCGGTGCCGCAACCGCGCAGTCCTAGGTTTGGACAGTGATCGGCAGTGACGGGTCCCAGAAACCCGGGTGCGTGGCAGATGTGGTTGCTCAGCCTTCTCGTATCCCAGGATAAAAATCCCACTTATGATGGAAGGCCAACAGGGTAGTAAGTACCAGGCTAGTTGCTTTAGATGAAATAAAGGGAGAAATACAGCTGGGCGTGGTGGCGCATGCTTGCAATCCCAGCATATGGGAGGCTGAGACCGGAGGATCCGGGTTCGAGGCCAGCCTCAGCTACCTAGTGAGGCACTCCGCAACTTAGTGAGACCCTGTTTCCAAATAAAGAATAAAAAATAGGGCTGGAGGTATAGCTCAGAGGTAGAATGCCCCTGAGTTCAATCCCCAGTACTGCAGAAAAAGAAAAGAAATAAAGGGAGAAATACGTAAAAACGGTGGTTTTATTAATTGCACCCACATGGCAGGGCAAGCAGGACTCAGAAAGCTGGGTCACTTGCCTGAGTCCCACAGCCCGGGACCGCTGCTTCTACGCCTCTACTGACTTCCTGAGAAAAAAGTTATCTCCTGCCCTTTGTTCTTTCCTTTCCTGCTAATTTGCTTTGAAGGCTCTGCAGAACTTCTGGGTTAGGCACCCTTTCATTGTGGCTTTCTGAGCATGGTGGCAGTCGGTACCGGCTTCCACACATCTCAGATGCAAGTGTCCTCATGAAGCTTGGGGACAGTCGGGTGGCAGGAAGGGTCAGCATTGATGGGATGAGCCTTCCCCAAACACCCACCACCACCCTTAGGACCTGAAATAGCTGATTTTTACACAATCCTAGGCATTTGGGGAAAGCACACTTTTTTTTTTTTGCCAAATTTCTAGCCATTCGTCCCCACCCCCTCCCACCTCCAGTCCAGTGTCCAGGGAGCCTCCCCAGAGCTGGGGACCTGAAGAAGTTCTTGGTCTTGCCCTGGGGGGCAGGGGGCGCCTACTTTGATCTGGGCTGCCGCCCGCCCTCACACGTGGCTCACCCTGTCAGCTCCCTGAGCGGCGAGGCCCTAAGGTGCCAGCTTGGCCCACGACACTGGGCGCTGTCTGGGCTTCCCGAGCCAGTTGACACTTGCTCAAGGGGCGTGGTGTACCAGTGGCTTTTTCTCCTACTTTTTTGCAGCCCAAGTTGGCTCTCAGCCAGAACTCTTAAAAAAAAAATACTAATAATAACTTGCCAATGCCAGGCGTGGTGGCACATGCCTGTAATCCCAGTACTTAGGAAGCTGAGACAAAAGAATGGCAGGTTCAAGGCCAGCCTCAGTAACTTAGCAGGGTGCTCAGCAACTTAGTGAGACCCTGTTTCAAACTAAAACTAACATAGGACTGCGGGTGTAGTCCAGAGGTAGAATGCCCCGGGTTCATTCCTCAGTAACGTATACACAGAATAAGGCGCCAACTACAGTGGTACTTACTAGTGCGGGTGCCTAGGAGGCTCTGCAGTGAGTGCCCCTTACCAGATGCTGGTAAGGGGCACATTTTAAAACTCCCTAGAAGGTTCTGGGGCTGGCCCAGACTGGGGTTAAGGCCTTCAGCGATGTGAGTTTAGGGTCTTCTTTAGCTCATCGCCTTCGCGACTCCACAAAGGTGGGCTTCCGTGGACAGCTGTGAGTCTCTTTTCACTCATTCCTTTCTTCAGCCAACGTTTACTGAGCGTATGTTGGGTGCCAGGTGTCGGGCCGTGGTTGGTGACACTGGCATACGTGTGGAGCTTCCAAGAGTCTCTTTTAGATAAGGACACCAGTGACTCATTAGCTTAGAAGGGGCACTTAGCCCTTATCCCCCGAGTGGAGTGTGGACAGGTTCACTGGAACATGCTGGGAACAGCATGTGCGGGGCCCAGTGCCAGGAGGGCCTGGGGTGCAGAGTGGAGGGCAGGCCCACCTGGCTTCCCACCACTGGGACACTTTCTGAGTCGCCAGCTGTGACCAGGCATAGTCTGCACCCGCCATGCCTCACTCCAGAACCTTCCCGGGGACGAGTGAGCACGCACTCATCTTGTAGTTGGGCCTTCCAGAGGTTCAGGGTGGTTCAGTCACTTGCCTAGAGTTGCACAGCAAAGCTAGCATTCACCCCTGGCTCTGCCCGACCCTGGTCTGAGCTCTTGCCACCGCCCCAACCCGCCTCCCCGTGTCGAGGGCGTGCCCGTCTCCCTTATCCCATCCCATGCTGTCACCATGTCAGCTCAGAGGCTGCCAGAAAGACAGAGCCCCACAGCTCTGAGGCCAGTGGAGGACCACTGCCTCTGAGTTACTGGCCTCCAATCAGTAAACAGCTGGAGGACCACAGCTGTACGTGAGAGCCTCTCCCGTCCCTGCACACAGCACTTTGTCAACACACCACTTGGGGGGGGGGGGTCAACTCCCAGTCCACATCATCCACGCCTCTCTCTGAAACTTGTTCAGAAACCGCTCTCAAATGACGCAGAGCCATGCTGTCCCAGGGCCCTGGGCAGAGCCAGTGACAGCCCGAGGCCAGCCCTGGCTGTGCACATTTAGAACTGCCTTGAGAACTTTTGAAGAAGCCGTGCCGGCCCTGCCCAGTTAAATAAGGTGGGGAGGGGCTTGCTGCTGGCTCTTGAGACCGCCCGGGTCACCCCGGTGTCCAGCCGCTCTCGAGAACGGGATGAGGAGACCTCCCCGGATTTCTCATGGGCGGCTTCACAAGGGGGTTCCCGGAGACAGTTGGGATCAGGGCTGTGGCCCAGTTGCCATTGCGTCCTGAGCACCTGCCGTCGACTTGCCTGGCACGGGCGCCACGTGACTGAGGTCCCTCCTCCTGTGAACACATCTGTGTGACCAGCTGTCGCCTCAGATGTGCAGATGAAGGGACGGCCGGGTGGGCCTGGGCCCCGTTTGGACAGGCGCCCCTCCTCGCAGGAGCAGCTGCTTCCTGGTGTGTTTGGGGTGGAAGGGGTTTGGGGGTGAGAGCGGGGCGCCCCGAGCCCAGTTTCTGGAAAGGCCTGCACCTCCGAGCTCGTCCTGTAGTCAGCTAAGCCTTTGCGGGCACGGTTCCACAGCACACTCCGTTCCAAGAGCTGGGGAGTGGAAGCTTCTATGTCCTGGGAAAGCAACGCCTGACCCAGTATTGCAGCATAGTCTGGTCTGCCCCACGATGGGGTGCAAGGCTCCAGAAGGCGTTCTGAGAGGATGAGCCGGGTTAAGCAAACATGGAGTGTCCAGGCAGGTGGCACGGCTGGGATGTGAAGGCTGCGTGTGCGCCTGGGTCCTCCGGGCACCCTGAGGTGTGTGAGGTAGAGATGGCAGGGGACAGGCCACATGGGAACGGCCCTCCCGAGCAGTGCACCGTTCATCAGAGGGCCCAGGGAGCCCGTGGGCTTCAGGACGAGGCTGAAGCTCCCCCTAAACCAACCACAAGGCCCTCGGAGCAGGAAAGCAGCTGAGGCAGGGCTGACCCAATGACCTACACTTAGCTGGAAAGACAAGGCGGCTGAGACTGCGTCCTTGTGCAGAGCTGCTCATGTGGCTCGGGGCCAAGGCGTGTCGTCCTCCCCACTCCTGTACCTGTCAGCTGTACCTGGGAACTGCTTTCGGAACCCAGAGCCTCAGCGCCACGCCCTCTCCTGGCCCAGGCCCAGCTGACTTTCTCTTGAAAGACCAGAGAGTCCTTTGGGCCATCTGGTCTCTGTCACAAGAAGTCTCTGCCATTGGGGCCCCAAGGTAGCCCGTGGACAATGTGTAAGTGAGCGTTTCACTTTCCCATAAGCCACTGCAGAACGGGGCCGCGGGTCACCGCATTTGGCCTTCTGTCCTTGGCCAGGCCTGGGCTATTTCAAAATCAGTGGGCTAGCCAGGCATGGTGGCACACGCTTGTAATCCCAGTACGTGGGAGGCTGAGACGGGAAGATCACACGTTTGCGGGCACCCTTGGCCATTTAGTGAGGCCCTCTGCAACTTAGTGAGACCTTGTTTGAAAATAAAGAATTAAAAAAAAGTAAGGCTGGGGATGTAGCTCAGAGTCTAGTAGAATGTCCCTGGGTTCAATCCCCAGCACCGCCAAAAAAAATCAGCGGGCTGTTCTCTCCGGGCCCCTGCAGTCGGCTGTCAGCAGCCTGTTCACTCTGCTCCTAAGGCTGACCTCACCTCCTCACGGTCCCCAGGACCTCCAGCTAGGCCCCGCCTGCTGCCTCTGCTGGCTGGGAACGCTCCTCAGCACCTGTGTGGCTCTGCCTTGCCTCCTTCCTGTCTCCCCGCAGCCCTCAGCACCTTGGGGGGTCTTCCCTGTAACAGCAGCACGCCCCACCCCCTGGCTCCAGCCGCCCAGTCCTCCCTGGCGCTAGTCCCCTCTCTGTGTCTCCTATTTCCTCTTTGCTCGCCACACCGTCCCGCCCTATCTGATTATTGAACTGTAAGCTCCAGAAAGGCAGGTACTGCGGCGGTGTGTCTCTGCTGAATCCCCGGCTCTGCCCAGGCCGCAGCGGGCACGTGGGTGGTGCTCGGTAGTCAGCTTTGGATGAATGATAGATTGATAGATGGAAAGAGGGAGGGAAGAATGGAGCCAAGAGCGCTTTAGTACTCCCTTCTGTGTGCCAGGCATTGTTCTCTGGGGCTCAGGGAGAGCCAAACGGATCTGTCCCTTTGGAGCTTCAAGCACTGTGGACGCCATAGAGTCCAGAACCGCCTGCCGCGATGGGTGCCCTGGGAGCGCGGTCCAGAGAGCTAGGATAGCGAGCAGTCAAGGGCTCTGACCTGCAGCGAGAGTCCAGGGAGGCTTTGAGGGGTAGGGAAGGGAGAGAAGGAGGGACAGTTTCGGACAGCACTAAGTCCCAGACAGAGGTCCCAGGGACAGGTTAAAGCTGACACTGTATCCCCAACTAATGGCATCAGTGCTGCCCACGTGACACCTGCCACCAGTTTCCCTGGACACAGAATTCCCTTTGTTACCAATGTCCACCCTGGCCAAAGGAGCGGAGCCCAAGACTGTGGTCCTGTTCCCAGACAGGTGATCAGCCCGGTGCCTCCTCCCCTCGCTAGCAAAGAACGCATAAAGAGGAATTTGACCTGGGACTCCCCCCCCCCCATCCCCCGTGATGAATTCGATTGGAAGGGAAAGTTCTTGGACTTGGGCCTAATTTGAAGAATGAAGCAGTTTGGGCCACATGCAGGATGAATAGCAAAATCTGGAGCGGGAGATGGCTTCCGAGGCCGGGCTGCTGCTCTGTCGGCGGCGGTGGGGTGAAGCATCCGTGATCCCCCACTGCGCGTTAGCATCAGAACTTGGTGTGAGGGTGCTGCAAGTGACCTTAAATTGACTGTGACGACAGTTGCACAACTCTGTGACTACTTTAAAAATCAGTGAGTTGTACTCCTGAAATGGGCAGATTGTACGGAATGTGAATTACATCTCAGTAAGACTATTATATCAAAAAAATACCCCCCTCAACTGGTCAGACTGTCACAAAGCTGTCATCGGGCAGCATATAAAGAGCCGATTATCTGATTTGTGTCCCTTTTTATCATAAAATAGTCCAGTCTGGGCCACGTTTTCCTTATGTGAAAAAAGAAATTGGATCCCACAAGACATTCCGGAATAATTTGGAAACCTTGATGCAGTCCAGGTTCACCTGGCACCCTTCCTCTGCCCTAAAATTTGCCTTTTTTTTCCCCCCTCATTTCTTTTTGATTTTGAAGGAAAAAAAAAAAAAAAAAACTCTGTTCTTACTGGTAAAAGAGCCTTCTGTTCCCTTTTCTTTCCTGTAAATCACGAGATAAGTTTGCATTTCGTACCTTTCCAGAAATCTCTGTTGATTGTGGTCTGACCTCAGAATCATGGCTTCTGGGAAAGCAAGGAGGTATTAGCGCCCCGGCGGTACGCTCATGCTGAGACCTCTGGAGCGAGCGTGCCGTGCAGCTGGCGTTGTGGGTCAGAGACAGAGCACAGGTGACCCGGACCCTCTCAGTGCTCCAGAATTGGCTTCCTAGGGCTGCTAGGTGACACACAGCAACTTTGTCACACTCACACCGACAACTGAAGACCATCCCAAAAGTTGCACATTATGTCTTAGAGGAAATTAGGACTAGTGCGCCCCTCTTGTTGTGCAGCAGAAACTGGTGAGAGGGGTCCCGAGGTGAACGCTCAGACCTCTAGCTGGACTACAACTCAGGACCAGTTCCTGTTTGTTGAGCAGTTACCATGTGTCGGCCACTGCGCTAAGCACAGCTGTGTGTATGTATTCTCTGTTCATCCTCGGAGCGTGTGTGCCGTAGGGATTATGTCTCCCGTATTGTACCCAAGGCTATAGCCCTGGTCACTCGGGCGTCAGGGGTGGGGTTTAAACCCGTCTGTGTGTCCCCAATGCCCACCTCTTGTGCTGTATCCCCATTTCTTGGACTGTACCCCAGTGTGTAGACTCCCGTGCTAGCATCCCATCCCCTCTACCTGGCCATGAAGCACAGCCATCAGAGGGTCAGAAGCAGCTCAGATCAGGAGAAAATGACTGACAGCCTTCTCCCCCGGGGCCGCGACGGACGTCCCGACGCACTCTCCCTCCCTTGTGACAGGTGACGCGGCCGGCAGCACCAGCCGGGGCCGCAGAGGAGGCTCCAAGCAGCCCCGCAAGGGGCAGGATGCGCTTCGGTCCAAAGAAGTGCTCTCACGATTATTTATTAATTGTGAAAGGGAAGAAAAAAATAATAGGGTTTCCTGGAAAGGAATAAAAGTTCAATATGATAAACTCCCGAGAAGCAATCAAAGGCCAAAGAGGGCAGAAAAATAAAGGACAGAGCGAGTTGAGAGATGATGACTCAAAGCAGCGAGCGTGTTAGCAGAGGCCGGGGAAGGCCATATTTCACGGCGAGGAGACGCGGGGCTGGAGCTGCTGCGGGGGGCGGTGGGTCAGGGAGGCAGCTGGACTTGGTCCACAAGGTTGCCAGGCCCGGGGACAAGCTGGTGGTGACAGGAAGGGACAGACCAGCCTGGTGCTTCACTGTTACTGCAGGTCCATGGTGTTAATTTCTGCGCATTAATACATGAGCAGAGGAAATTATCAATGAAAACCGTAAAGCTATGAGAAGAAATCACACGCAGGCCACCGTCACAGAAGAAAGCATCGTTAGCACTTAAGTCTGCTTTCCATCTGTGGCTTCTCAGTCTCGTCTTTCTATCATTTAAAGAAAATTTTAGTCACACAAGAAATACATGAGTCGATTCTTCATTTAAAAAATTAAGCCAAGCGTGGTGTGGTGCACGCCTGTAGCTCTTGGGAGGCTGAAACAGGAGGATCGCAAGTTCAAGGCCAACCTCAGCAACTTAGACCCTCAGCAGCTTAGTGAGACCCTGTTTCAAAAATAAGTAATAAAAGGGGTGAGTGTACCTCAGAGGTAGAAGAGCGCTGGGTTCAATCCCCAGTATTTAAAAAAAAAAAAAAAGACATTACAGAGACTTAAGTTCCCTGCGACTGTTTCTGCCCGGTTGCCCCCCTCCCCCAGACAGCCCTCAGCCATCACTGGCTTAGCTCCTCAGCTCCTTCCAGGCCTTCCCTGTGTAGCTGCATTTTATGGGGCCACAGGCCGTGCTCAGGACAGGGCCGCAGCCCTAGTTCCGCAGGTCTGAAAACCAAAATATTTTTTCCAACTCATTTGGTTGCAAAACCTGCCCTGAACTATTTGCAGTATGTTTATGAGAGTTGTTGATACCACTTATTCTGAATATACATGATTTTTTTCCCCTGCAGAAAATGTAAGATGCTCGGTTCCAGCTGCCAGAGACCCGGCTGAGGGTATAACATGATAGGCATGTATGTACCTCGTGGCCTTTTAACTCCCAAAGATTCTAAATTCCAGGACGCGTCTGGCCACAGGGGTTTAGGATAAGGAGTTATAGATCTGTAATTCTCTTATGGTTTGGGATCCTTAAAAAAAAAAAAAAACCCCAAGCCGGGCGTGGTAGCGCACGCTTGTAATCCCAGCATTCGGGAGGCTGAGACCTGAGGATCTGGGTTTGCGGCCAGCCTCAGCTACCTAGTGAGGCACTCCACAACTTAGTGAGACTCGGTTTCAAAATAAAGAATAAAAAATAGGGCTGAGGGTATAGCTCGGAGGTAGAATGCCCCTGAGTTCAATCCCCAGAACCGCAAAAAAAAAAAAAAAAAAAAAATCCCAAACAGAATCATAATTCCGTATCCCCGTCTACAGCATGTTTTTTCAGACACTACTGTGAATTGGGTGTCTGTGTTGGCGCTTACGGATGGCATGCATCCCTTTTCATGGCTTTGTAGTATTCCTTTGGCCAGGCGTTTTGGTGGTTCTAGGTTTTCACTGTCCAGACAGTGCCTCAGTGGCTCTTCAGGCACGCCTCTCTGCACACTTGCAATCCAGGAAGCAGAACTCCGGGGTACAGGGTCTCAATCTTAACAATATTGCTTGTTATGTCAGAAGCAGTTTCCTGTGCTATATAGTACCTCGTTCTTCTCAAACTTTATTTTTGATGGCTTTGCAATAGCCCATTTCCACAGTGTTTATTTCCTGAAGCAGCTATAATAAAGTACCATAAACCGATTTGCTTCAACAACAGAAACGTGCTATCTCTCAGTTCGGAAGTCCAAGATCAAGGTGCGGTCCGACGCAGGCCTCGCTGTTAGCTTCTGGTTGCTGGCTGTCCTTGGTCCTTGGCTTGTAGAAGCACTGCCCCAGCCTCTGCCTCTCTCTCCTCTCCACGTCTTGATCGCCAGTTTTTAGAAGACACAGTTCTACCAGGTGGGACCCACCTGATGACCTCCTCTTAACTAATGACGTCTGCAAAATGACCCCATCTGCAAATCAGGTCACATTCCGAGGTGCCAGGGGCAAGAACATCAACATAGCAATTTGGGGAGAGGAGCTGGGCCTGGTGGCACATGCTTGGGAGACTGAGATAGGAGGATTGCAGGTTCCAGGCCAGCCTTGGCAACTTAGCAAGACTCTCAGCAACTTAGGCTCTATTTCAAAATAAAAAAATAAGAGGACTGGTGTGTAGCTTGGAGGTAGAATGCCCCTGAGTTCAATCCCCAGAACCCCCCACACACACACACACACAAAAAAAAAACCAACACTGAATCCCTGAATTTAGGGAGAGAATACAATTCAAACATAACAGTGTGGATTGGCCGAAATTTACTTAGTGTCCTTATATTGGCTACTTAAATTGTATCTACCACATCTCCCTGTGTCTACTGTCCTTTTACTGAAATCTTGGTCCGTGCTTCTAATTATTCCTGTAGGAACCATTTCTTGGGGTCAAAAGGAATGCCCATTTTTAAGGCTCTTTATTAGCACCTTGCCAGGTTGCTTTCCAAAAAGCAGAGCGGGATGTCCACCTGGCCCCACGGAGCCCTGTGCTCCCACCCTCGGGCTCCTGGGCCTCCACGGCAGAGCCCCCCGCCCATGCATGCCCACTACCATAGGCACGGGTACCCTTGCCATCAAAAGCCACGTTTTTATTCTGTTTCTCATCCCTGCCAAAAAGAAAGTGAGCCCACAGGTTAACAGCAAAATAGAAGCCATAGCTCAAAACATCCGTTTAGGCCGTGCTCTCTTGCAACTGCACAGACGAAGAGAGATTTCAGAAATACTGGGCCCTCTGGGCATCGGGCATTAAATCAGTCAGTGAAATCTCACTCACAGGGCAGCTTGCCAGGCGAGCCCAGGAAAGAGAAGTTCTCTGATTTAGTTCAGGCTCAAGCCCACTGCAGCCTGCGCCACCCCACCGCCGCCAGAGCCAATCAGATGACGAGTACTTGGTCACTGGGGGGGGGGGGGGCGCAGAGGCTGGCCAGGTCTCCAGAGCCATTCAGAGCAAGCTCTTGAGGGCTGGGGATGGGGAGAGAACCCGGGAAGCTAGAGTGTAACTCATAGGGAGGGGACTGCAGAGAGGGGTCCCTCAGAGAACCAGGGGGATTCTAAGCGTGTAGGGACAAAAGACGGGGCTGGTGCTGGGGTCCTCCAGCGAGGAAGTGGTGTTGGCCGGCAGACGCCTAACTCAGCACGAGAGCTCTGCGCAGAGACCCGAGAGCGGGCTGCAGGGAAGGATAAATTTAGCCCGCGTTTCAGGGGAAAACATCGATCTCCAATGTAGTGCTGTCTTTAAAGGAAAGTGGAAGCCTTAGGCGGGTCATCGGGGACAATTCCGCCTGAACAGCTAGATAAAGGCCCCAGAAAGGCGAGTGCCTGCAACCGGCTCACCGTCAGCGCGTCCACAGCAGCTTTCTTATGCAGGGGGGCAGCTGACTTCCGCAGGGGCGCCGTGGACGGGCCACCCCTCCCCCCCTCGTTCCCGCCCAAGAAAAGGTGCTGCCCTGTGTTCTGCAAAGGCTTCAGGTTTATATTTTGGATCCTACATGTGCATCTTCAGAATGCAAAATGCAGGGCTCCGGCTCTGAGTTTGCTCGGCCGCGCCTGGGTGGCTGACATCCGATGGGTTTCACGTGTCAGCGGGACCTCTTCCCAGTTGTCTAGTAATCGAGCAAATGACATCTGGTGGCTGTAGATAGGCTTTTATCTTATTTTATTTTACTTTAAACCGGGGCACTTCTCGCATTCACATGGTATCCCAAGCGTTGTTTTCGCCTGGGCAAAGCTGGAGAACCGCCCCGGTCCCAAACAATAGAGCACCTGTCCCCGTCCAGCGGCGACAGTGGCTTTCAAGAGGCCTCCCTCTGACACTGCTCCCTTCTCGGGAAAGGGAGGAAAGTCCGGTCTGTCAATGTTTGGGGCACTAATCATCCACACGCGGGCGCCAGGGGTCATGGAGAGGCTGAGATGTTTCCAGGAATCCACAGCTCTAGAAATGTGGGGCTGACCGTAAAGGGTTTGCAGCGAGGGGATGAAAGAAAGAAACCCAAATCTCTGCTCCACCCCCTCACCAGCCCCCCCCCCCCGGCACTGGCCATCGCGTCTTGGATTCTTGGGAAGAAATGAAGTCGATGCCTACAGCGATGTGGGTCCAAGTTAATAATAAATGTGGAGGAAGGAGAAAGGATGTTCAATATTTAAACATTGCAGAATGCTCAGCCTGTTTTGCCAGTTAGTGCCCTCGCCTGCTTCCTGGATGAGTTTTTTAAAAGAGCCCTTTCCTCAACTCTGCCACCGGCCTCTGGCGCCCGTTCTTTTACCCAGAGAAGGAAGCAGTGGTCTTTTCAGCAGGGTTCCTCCTTGTTTTCTGTTGTCTTTCCCAAAGGAAGGAAGAAAACAACAACACGTAACTGAGATCCTTATGAATAAGGGCACTTGCAAGGAGTTTGTAAGCTTCAGGTCACGTGGAGAGTTGTCTTAATTCCCCCCCGATTAATTTCTCTTGAAGCCATGTCGTCATTTACTATAAATGCTGAGCAGGAGTTCCTATCTCTGACAGATTAGAAAGGCTCAGCGGCGAAACGTACAGTTGAAGAAATGTTTATCCAAGTATACATGCTAGATATGTTCCTTCAAAGTTGCCGGGAGTGCAGAATTCTGTGAATCAATTCCTTTTTGCTTCTTGACACGCATTATGTAAGTGGAAAAAGCATTCTTTTGGGGGGGGGAGGAAAGAAACATTTGGCCCAAGACATAATAAAATCACACTTAAGGATGCAGCAAACTTGAAGTCTCTTAGTTAAAGGAAATCAATACTTTTATGATGAAATATTAATCATACTAAAAAAAAAAAATAAGTCAAAACTCCAAACGCAGAAGAGCCGGGGCGATTTTTAATGTTGCAGGCATTAGCTTAGCATTTGCAAGGAAGCACAAAGAGAAGGCAGGTCAAACCATAGCTCATCCGAGAAGCCCTCCAGGACCCCGTCAGGCCCCTGCCTTGAGGGTTTCCTATCAAAAAGACACACACCTACCTCCCCTTGAGTTCCAGCGTGGCTTGCAAGCATTCCTTGATGCTGCTGACTTTTGGAAACAGAAAAATGGATCTAAACCGGCAAGAGAGGCACACGCAGACGTGCACACTCACGCACATTCACACACACATGTTCACAGGCGGCCGGGGGCACCGGAGTGCAGAATGGGGGTTGGGGGATTTGTTTGACTCCCCAGCCAGCCATTTCCTCCCTCTCCTTCTGCTGTGAATTGTTCCAGTAGTCTGTAAGCAGGCTCTGTTCGAACTAGGCTGAACCATACCAAGGGGCTGTTTTTGTAGGTCAGCTTGGTTGAATTTTGGCAATTTCCTCCAGTTCAACCTAATACACCCAGCCCTCTAGCAAAGAAATACTAACAAACGGAATAGTCATTGGGTGTCTTGAATGCAGCAGAACCTGAGATCTGAGGGTTTGCAGCGAGAGGATGAAAGAAATAAATCCAAATACAATGAAAATAAGAACTGCCTTTTCTTGTAAACTTTTTTGGGGGTGCTGGGGATTGAACCCAGAGGCATTCAACCTCTGAGCTACACCCCATAACCCTATTTTATTTTATTTTTTATTTGGAAATAGAGTCTTGCTAAGTTGCTACAGGCCTAAGTTACTGAGGCTGCCCTTGAACCTGTGATCCTCCTATCTCAGCCTCCCAAGTACTGAGATTACAGGCATGCACCACCCAGCTGGGCTCATAAACTGCTGTTATAGAAATCCTTTAAACTCAGAAGTCTAAAGCTACCTTAGAAAAGCATTCTCATGTCTCACTTTATTAACTCCTAAAACCTCCTATCATAACAGGTGACTTGGGGCAGATTCTTATTTTGTGTCACATGACTTTCTGAAAAGAACCACCATGTATCCCCTGTCTAAAATCACTTACAAAAATGAGAAGAATAAAAAATAGGACTAGGGGTGTAAACCGAAGGTAGAATGCCCCTGGGTTCAATCCCCAGTACTGAAAAAAAAAAAAAAAAAAAGCCCCAGTTCTTACTTCATCGGGCTCAAGTCCTAAGCACCCTAAATTTCAGTTAAGTAATCAAAACAGCATATGCAACCGGAACATTAGACCATATTCCTTTAATCTGCACGAGCCCAGTGAGGTGCAGTACCTCCCACTTCACCCAAGGGAAGACCCAGGTTCAGGATGACAGTCATATGGCCAAGGGGGCCCCAGCCCTGGCTTCTGCCCTCTACTGTGTCTTTTGTCCAGAATGAAACTACGGGCTTGGAGCCAAGCACGATGGTCTGATTGGCTGTGTCCCACGGGGCTGCCAAGATGGTTGACAGGGTCCCCTCCACCAGCAGCCTGAGCTGCGGGCTTCTGAAGCCGGTTCTGGGCTGATACCCATCTTGGGCTTTTGGGGGCTCAGTGCACACTCCCTGCGGTGGCAGATGGCGTCTTCGCCTCTTTTGGTAGTTGATGTGTAATGGGATGTCATCTCTCAGTCTGGCCTAAGCCCAATCTGTGAAAACACACAAGAGGCAGGCTGGGGTGATGTGGTCCAGCAGCTCTGTTAAGACCTCACTCCTGAGCCAGGCGTGGTGGCGCACACTTGTAATCCTAGTACTTGGGAGGCTGAGACTGGAGGATCCTGGTTCACGGCCAGCCTCAGCTACTTAATGAGCCTCAGCTTCCGCAACTTAGTGAGACCCTGTTTCAAAAATAAAAGAATAAAACTAGGACTGGGGGTGTAGCTCAGAGGTAGAAGGCCCCTGAGTTCAGTCCCCAGTATCGCAAAAATAAAAGACCAAGCATTCGAGTGGACAGGGATCCTGGGCACGAAGGCTTCTGCCTTGGGAGCATAGTAAATATGTGTTGATGCCACCTGCCTTTTGCAGAAGATCAGAAGCAATTCCCTGGCCCCTTAGTACACTGCCACCTTGCAGAACACCTGCCGGTGTGAGCCACACGCCACGCGGCCTCTCTCCTTCCAGCCCGGGAGCCAGAGCAGGGCTGAGGAGATGGGAGACTTGCAGGGGATCCGCAGGGTCCGGCTCGCCAGAGCTCAGGTGCCGCCAGGGCTGGGCTGACCCCACCCCGTGGACTCCCAGGTCGGAGCCGCTGTCTAACCCACTTCCCTCTTGCTGCTCTTTCAGCCCTGTTCCCCGCCTCAGTAGACAAGCAGCCATGGGGGCCGCTGAGCTTTCTAGTGCCGTGGCTGAGA
>PVLC010031187.1:0-18965 GCA_004027655.1 Graphiurus murinus
TAAAAAATGAAAAACGACTAGGGGTATGGCTTAGAGGTAGAATACTCCTGGTTCATTCTCTGGTAAAACACACACACACACACACACACACACACACCACCACCACCACCAACACCAACACCACCACCACCACCACCAACAACAACAACAAACAAACAAAAAACAAAAAAATTCTGCCATATAGAAAATAAAGAGTATTTAAAGAGGGGTATAGTTCAGTGGTAGAGCCCATGTATAAGAACCTGGATTTGATGCCTAGCAACTGAGGAAAAAAAGAAAAACAAAACTAAACTAAACTAAAGATTTAACCCAATGATACAGTCTGAGCTGTGATTTAGAATGATTATTTGATTGTGTGGAGGATGTATTGGCAGGGGCAATACTAATGAAGGAAGGCCTCTTTGAAGACAAAGAGAAGGCAGTAGCATTATTCCATAGAGGAAATGTTGGTGGCCTGGATTGAAGTAGTGATGATGAAGATAGAGAAAAGTGGGTAGACTCAGCAAATATTTATTACTTAAAGATGAATTAGAAAGTCACTTGAGAGCTATAAAGAAGTACATAAAGGGAAAAATAAAGGGAGGCTTCATATGAGTTGGTGTGGCATAATGGGAAAATCCCTGGACCAGAGTGTGGGAGTATGTATGCTTCCTTAGTATAATGCTACCTACAGGCTGGTTATCTCTCTATAGTTAGGGAATTGGACTAGATAACTCTCAAGGTATTTAAATAATAATAAATATTTAAATATGCCCTTTTCCACTCAGCAGGGGGATATAGCATATAGCACAAGCACTAATAAGATGTTTGTCTTAGAGAAAGACTGCCCAGATTCAATTTGTGGGTTCACTACTGACTATCTGTGGTCCAGACTAGAGTTCCACCACTGAGGGAGGTTAGGCAAGTTACTCAACATCTCAGTGCTTCAGATCCTCACTAGAACAATGGAGATGTTAAATAACAAGTGGAACTATCTCTGGGTTTTGTTGTGAGAATAGAAGAGGAGTAAGTGCAAAATACTTCGAGTTAGGCTTGACACATTTAGTGCTCAGTAAACCTGTTTTTATCATTGTAGCTGTTCTTGGAGTCACTGATTTGTGAAAGTGACATATAAAAATGATAGTACAGGGGATTCTGAATGAAGGGAATAAGGTGGGCATAAGTCCAAAGAGAGAAGCACAGTAGTGTGTTTAGGGAAAAATGAATTTCCAGTGTTGAGTTTAGGGGCATAAAAGGGAATAAATAAGAAGTAGGATTGGAAAGGAATATTTTGATGAAATTATGAAGCCTCTTTATGTCAAGCTAAACCATTTGAACTTCATTCTATAAACAGGTGGTAAGCCTTTGAAAATTTTTGAATTAGAGTGGTAACAGTAAGAATCAAAAAATGTAAATAATTATCTAACAAAAACATTTATTAAATACTTCATCTGTGCCTTGTGTGGTGGCACACGCCTATAATCCCAGTACTTGGGGGCTGAGACAAAAGTTCAAGGCAGGTTCAAGGCAGCCTCAGCAACTCAGGGAGACCCTCAGCAACTTAATGAGACTCTGTTTGAAAATAATAAAATAGAGCTAGGGTGTAGCTTGGAGGCAGAATACCTCTGGATTCAATCCCCAGTACCCAAACAAAAAACCACTTTACATGTGCCACAGTAACTGAGATGGCTAAGACCTCTGATTCTCCTACAGTTTAAATTCCAGTGGGATAAGTTAAGTAGTATACAATAAATGAAAAAAAAATGCTTTCAGATAGTAATAGGAGCTTTGAACATAATAAAATAGGAAAATGTTTAGAGACTGGGATAGGAAGGTATTTAGAGAAGACCTCTTTTAAAACATTTTCTTTGATCCATTGTACATCCAGGGACAAAAGTATTCTAGGCAGAGGAACTAGTAAGTTCAAAACTTTGAGGTAGGAACAGATGTGGTTGTGTGCTAGAACAGAAAGGTGGCCAGGATGTCCTGGCATCTAGAAATGGAGGCAGAGTGTAGAATGAGATGAGGTGGGCAATGGGCAAGGGCTGATCAGGTAGGACCTGTGGGCCATGGAGGGCAGTTTGGGTGATACTCCCTACCCCATATGGGGATGCAATCAAGGACCTCACGTATACTAGATGAACAGTCTACCACTGAGCTACATCACCAGCCCTTTTTATTTTATTTTGAGATAGGATCTCTCTAAGTTGCCCAGGCTGAGGACTCATCATCCTCCTGCCTCAGCCTCCTGAGCAGCTGGTATTACAGGCATGCGCCATCATGCCCTGCAATAATATTCTAATACAGTACAAAGCTCTGGGAGAGTTGAGTTGGGGAGTGATATTATCTTTTTAAAGTTTCTTTTAGAGAATGTGTTTGAGACCTGAATCAACTCCTGTGCTTTTCATCTCCCTATACTCAGAGGGTGGGAGTTTGCTGCCTTGATACCCGTAAGATCTCTCATTAGCTTTTTGGAATGCCCTTTGTGTGAATTATTTATTTATTTATTTATTTATTTATTTATTTATTTATTTGTTGTTCTTCTCATAATAACCGTAGAATTTAGACAGAGCAGGGATTATTCTGGTTTTAACATTAACAGTGTACAAAGAAATAGGATTTCTTATTTTTTTTGATCAGAGGCTTTTAAAAGTGTAACTCAGATGGCAATTTAAGCTTATTTCTCTCAGGAAGGGTTTGCAGCCTTTGGCATGGCTGGTTTATCATAGGATTTTCACTGGTGGGGGTTGTCTTCAGGGTTTAGTTTGGATACCTCCTGTATAAAGAAGTCCTTCATCTTGGCTTTGAGCTCACATAAATCTGGGCTGTAGTCCTGCCCTTGCCACTTAGCTGTGTGATCTTGAGCTAATTACTTTACCTCTCTGACCTTTCTTCTGCAGAATGAGAGTAACACTACCTAATTGATATGGCTCATATGAGAAATAAATGAAGTGTTAATAGCTTGTGAAGTCCTTAACCATTGTGCTACTTGAAAATGTTTATTCCCTATTTCCTCTTTGCTCTCTCCAGTGGGTAGATAAATGACTAAATGAAATCTTGAAAAATGAATGAATGAATCACTCAAGGAGTGTATCGCCAAACAAACATTTGGTAGATGGAGAGATGGATTTAATTCAACAGCCTATTGTTGAGTGCCAACCACATTTAAGAAACTATGCTAGGTATTGACAATACTAAGATGTGTTAGAAAAGTTTTCTTTCTTTAAAGAAGGAACAGTACAGCATCAGATATAAACACATAATTACAAGTCAGTGTAATAAATATTATAAATGGGCATATAGAAAATTAGATAGAGGTAAAATCAAAAGAATAGTTACTCCAGCAGGGAGTAACTATTTGATGCATGGCCCTACCACAGTACCTGACCGTTGGTATATATATACAGAAATTTCAGAGGTAACATGGATAAATGGAGCTAAGTTAGACTTCTTTCTCTTCCCAGAAAGAGCAATTCTTTTATGTGTGCCTGGTAATAGCAGTTATCACATCTATGCTTTTGCTGTTCGTGTGGATAGAAACCTCCAATGAATACAATAGCTTTGATTGGTGAGTTTCACTTTTTGTACTTTTGTGTTAGGACTTTTTGGTCTGATAGCTGTTTGTACTACTTCAGATTGAAAATATCTGGTTGGCATAGTAGGGAGGGTGGACAAAATTGGACTTTCCACAGTTGTGGGTGAGAGGGCTGGCTCTGGGACAGGAGTAGGATGCTTAGCACCCTAACCTATTCTGCTTCCCCCCCACCTCAGTCTGGCACTGAAAACCTAATCTGTCTTAGTAGAAAGCTTTCTCTCTATTTTCAGTGTCCCCAGTCCTTCTCAGATAATCATTCTCTGTTATTTTGTTCCTCAATCTCTTTGTTTGAGTTACCTATGTCTATAATGCCTATTCCATAGTTAGTGTTTATGATCTCTGTCCCTGAACACTGCCTTCTGTGCTTCTCCTATAGCCTTTACCTCCTTCTGTCCTTAGGGGCCTCTGGGAACTCTGAACGCAGGGATGGGTGTTACTTTTTAGCATTGTTTTTCATGGCTGAAATCCTACTCCTGAACTGCTCCCAGACCTCCAGTTTTGCTGGCCCGATGCCTTCTAATGTTGCTACAAAATTATCCATAATTTGATGTTTGGGTATGCAGCTTTTCTTTTTTATAGCTTATTTTTTCCTTTTATAGAAGTAAAATGTAGTTATTTTTAAATGTTAGAAAGGCAGAAAATATCTGTTTGGCCACATTCTCAAGTGACAACCACTTGGGATACATTTTCCAGTCTTTTTTTTTCTGAGCTTTCTTTTATATTATTAGGTTGATACTGTTTATATGACTTTGTGTTCATGTTTCACTTAATAAACATTTTAACAAATTGCTAAAGCTCCTAATAAATACCATTTAAAATGGTTCCAGAAGCCAGGCGTGGTGGTGCACGCTTGTAATCCCAGCATTCGGGAGGCTGAGACCAGAGGATCCCAGTTCGAGGCCAGCCTCAGCTACCTACTGAGGCATTCCGCAGCTTAGTGAGACTCGGTTTCAAAATAAAGGATAAAAAATAGGGCTGGGGGTATAGCTCGGAGGTAGAATGCCCCTGAGTTCAATCCCCAGTACCGAAAAAAAAAAAAAAAAAAAAGGTTCCAGAATATTTCATCATGTGAAGATGCTATAATACATTTATTCAGCTAATATTTTTATTGTTAGGCATTATGAGTGTTTTTGATGTTCTTGTCTTGATGAAATAATAATAGTGCAGAGAAATCTTCATATTCTGACTACTAATGTTCTTAGAATTAGATTCACACAAGTAGCACCATTGAGTCAAGAAGAATAAATACTGTTAAATTCATTATACCTATTGCTTAAGAAATAAGAAATCAGAAGAATCCTAAATTAGACACATCCACATAGAGTGAGCCTATTCTGTATTCATCAGCAACATATATTCCAAGTTTAAAGAAGGATGAGGCCAGATGTGTTGGGGCTTGTCTGGAATCCCAGTACTTGAGGGCTGAGATGGGATTATAGGTTCAAAGCCAGCCATAGCAACATAGTGAGACCTTTGGCAACTTAGTGAGACATCAAAATAAAAAACAAAATAGGATTGGGGGTCTACCTCAGAGTAGAATACCTCTGGCCTCTGGGTTGACCCTTTAGTACCAAATATATATATATATATATATATATATATATATATATATATATATATATATATATGGACAAGAAAGGAAAATTCCTTTTTCAATTCCTAGTAATGTCCAGGCAATCACATAAAGCAAACTCCCTTCTCATTCTAAATCTCACTCCCTTTTGTCAGACTGCCACTATAACTAAGAATGAGTACAGATGAGTGGGAAAGGAGGATGTAGAAAAGGAAGATAGAGAAGAAAAGAGAGAGGAGAGAGGGTTTAGTTCTTCCTCAACCTGTAGTTAACAGAAGATGGGTGGGAGCTTCATCTGCATTTGGTGGGAGGGATATGAGCTGAACCAAACTACTAGTAGTATTTACATGTGATTATCTTAAAGAAGACTTCTTAGAGCTGGAGATAGTGGTGCATGCTTGGAGGTAGAGTGCCCCTGGATCAATCCTCAGTAGTACCACCACCACCACTACAACAACAAAAAGAAGACTTTTTAGGCTAAAAGAGTATAAAATTAAATTTTAATGTGGCAAGACAAATAATCATTAGGAAAAAGAGGGCCCATTAAATGGCAATCTTTTTTTTAATTGGTGCATTGTAATTATACATCTTAATGTGGTATAAGCTGGTAGAGGCATATATATACACAGCACTCATTTAACCCTCCCTAATTCCCAATTCCTACCCCATTCCCTCGCGTCTCCCTCCTTCTCACATTCCTTCAGTTTAGTGATTGACTTTGATATGTTTGTGAATGTACATCATGTGCGTTAGGGTGTTTCCTTCTCCCCCCTTCCCATCACTTTCATTTAGGTCACCTCTTTGCTCCTCTAAAATTTCTCCTAGAGTCCCTCCTGTGACCCATTTTCTCCCTAGCTTCCACAGATTAGGGAGAGCATATGATTTTTTACTTCTTATGACTGACTAATCTCACTTAGTATAATGTTTTCCAGTTCCATCCATTTCCCTGCAAATGACACTATTTTGTTCTTCTTTATGGCTGAGTAAAATTCCATTGTGTACATATCCCATAGTTTTATAATCCATTCATCTGCTGACGGACATCTTGACTGGTTCTATAGCTTGGTAATTGTGAATTATGCAGCTGTAAACATAGATATGAGATATGCATGCATTAGTCTGGTAGTTTGGTTTCTATTCTTTTGGGTAGATACCCAGAAGTGGTATTGCTGGATCATATGGTAGGTTCATTCCCATTCGTCTGAGGATCCTCCACACTGTTTTCCAAAGTGCTTGCGCTAATTTCCAATCCCACCAACAATGTATTAGGGTTTTCACTTCTCCACACCCTCACCAGCATTTGTTATTTGTGTTTTTAATGATTGCCATTCTGATTGGGGTTAGGTGAAATCTCGGGGTAGTTTTGATTTGCATCTCTCTGATTGCTAATCATGTTGAACACTTCCTCATACATTTATTGGCCATTTGTATTTCTTCTTGTGTGACGTGTCCATTTAGTTCACTTGCCCATTTTTTGGTTGGATTATTTGTTTTTGTTTTCTTTTCTTTCTGTCTCTCTCTCTCTCTTTTTTTTTTTTGATACTAGGGATTGAACCCAGGGACACTCTACCTCTGAGCTACACCCCCACCCCTATTTTTTATTCTTTATTTTGAAATAAGTTGTGGAAGGTCTTACTAAGTAGCTGAGGCTAGCTGCGAACCTGGATCCTCCTGTCTCAGTCTCCCAAGTACTGAGATTACAAGCGTGTGCCACCATGCCCAGCTGGGTTGTTTTCTTAGCAGTGAGTTTCTTGATTTCTCTGTATATTCTTGATATTAGTCCTTTATGGGAGGAGTAGTTGGCAAAAATCTTCCATTCTGTCGGCTCTCTGTTGAGGTTCTTGATAGTTTCCTTTGATGCACAGAAGCTCTTCTGTTTAATGCAATCCCATATATTGATCTTCCGTTGAATTTCTTGTGCCTTTGGGGTCTTGTTGAGAAAAATGGCAAATCTTAATGGTTTTTTGTTTGTTTGTTTCTTGGAAAGAAAGTTAGTATCACTACTTAAATGATTTCGCTGCATCTAGACCACTATTAAGGCTTTCATGTTTTTTATTATTTCAAGACTTTTTTTTAATGGTGGTACTGGGAATTTAATCTAGGGGCATTCTACCCCCAAGCTATACCCCCAACCTTATTTTATTTTTATTTTGAAACAAGTTCTTACTAGGTTGATGAGATTCTCACTACTTGCTGAGGCTGTCGAACCTGTGATCCTCTTGTCTCAGCCTCCCAAGTACTGGGATTATAGGTGTGCACCACCATGCCCAGCCTCAGACTTTTTTTTTAAAGATCTATTTCATTGTTTTAAAAACCGTATGTACTTGGGTTAAAGCATCCTATTCTTGTTTGATGGATGAGTCCTGAAGAGCTTTCTTTTGTGGAACTTTTCTGATTCTATTACTTGTGGTTTCTTGGGTACAAGTTCTGTTTGTTGGCTTCATGGGGTTCCTTTGTTGATTTTCCTCATATGTTTTCTGACTCCTGGTTGTAAGGTCATCTTCTGTAGAGTATTCTTGCTTCTCAGTGTCTTGATCTAGGATTGTTCTTGCTAGGAAGGCTACTTGCCTGTTTCTTATAGCCCTTGTCAAAGAGGAATTTCCTTTTTTATGTGTTTCACTAACACATTCTAGATCTTTAAAAATATAATTTCTTCACTTTTTATATGGAAAGAAAGTAATTTCTATTTTCTTGAAATGAAAGATCTAGAGTCTTTGACATATAATACCTAGAGGAATTATAAAGTTGTTTCTTTTAACAAATCATTAACAATTTTTTCTCATAGAGTGCTTCAGGAACAGAACAATCAGGGCTGTTGTTTTTTTGTTTTGTTTTTTTTAATGGTATGCTAGTCAAGACTGTTTTTAAATGACCTAAATCTTTGACGCACAGTAGAGCAATTAATATGGTGGTTATGACTGTGTGTAAGAAAATATCACATGGATAAGAAACCTGCCCAAATGGAAATTAATAGTTTTTCTAAGGCAGTGAAATTCCAAGCTAGGACTTTTTATCTTTGGGTACTACAAATCTTCTGTATTAGATTGTTTTTTAAAGAGGTTATAATTTTTTAATTATATGAATATGAATTTTAAATAATTTATAACAATCCCACCACTTATAGAGACCCCATTAATGTACACAGTTGCCTACAGGACAAAGTTAAAACTCAGATATCTCCAAAGCTCTCACAGATCTGTTCACAGAGTGCTTTTAGTGCCTTCCTCTGTTTTCTTACACCTCATCTAGCCTTGTCTTCTCCCCATACTTGATGCCCATGCTACTACTGATTTCTACTATATTTTAAGGATTGAAACAATTTTTTCAGGGTCGTTTATCTAGGAACAGGATACTGGTTCTTCTGGTCCATTTTTTTGCTGAGTTTTCTTGGGATCATGACTGCCTACGTTACATTGCTGTTGGTGAGTAATGCTTCCCTTTCTCCATGAGTAGCCTCATGAGGTGTTCCTACCTCAGGACATATGATCACTCTGGTCTTAGTTGAGTCACAATTTACATCAGTTACTTGAATTTTATGCACAAGGGTTGGGGAGGAGGCTTGTGCCATTAGAGGGTGTGTCTGAGCAGTTTGACCTTTTGAAAAAATGGGGGAATATATTTTCTATATTTCTGTTTCATAGCCTATCCTATGGTTCATGCAATATTATAATTTAGACACCCACATATTCACATTATAATATCATCACTTAATAATATTAATACTTAATAAAATGGTATTTTATAGGGATGAGTAAAGAACAAATAAAATCATGTACATGAAATTAATTTCATAAAAAGGTAAATGTCTTAAGCATTCACACTGTCATTAATATCCGGGCATCTGAGGACTCCAGTTTTCAGTTTTCATCTCCACACTGATTTGATGACTAGCTGGATTTAGATTTAAATCTTGGATTTACTGAGTATATAGCAGTGTTAATGACAGCTATAACATCAGCACTGATTCCCCAAGAAAGACCTGATTCCCCAAGCCTTGAAAGGGCTGACTCCTGACCTCTAGCTATTCTCTTACAAGTGAGTCCAAATAATACCAAGAGTAAAGTCCATCATAGGAAGAAGTGGGCAGGAACTCAGGAAGGGTTTCAGTGTGGTACTTGCTATGAAATCCCAGAGGAAATAATAATGGATTCTTCCTGGAGGTGCTCATGAAGGTTACAGATAGGATGTGACATCCGAACTAGCTGCATCTGTGGCATAGGAAGGAAGAACTTTTCAGACAGAGAAAGAACACTGAAAGTTCCCAGAGGCTGAAAAGTACAAATAGAGCAAGAAGTAAATGTGGTACCAGGCTGTGAAAGGAATTTTGAGCTATAGAACAGTGCTCTGGGCAGCAACTTGTTGATTTCAAAATAACCCCCCTTTTCTTCTTTGCTTTTGCAGGTACTTGGATTTTTGTTGCTTTGGGAAAGGATTGAACTATACCTTCACACAGTTCATAAGGTAGGACATCTGAGTCCTCATAAGAAGACCTAACACCAGAACTGATTGTACTTATTGGCACTTAGTGTTACACAATTGTTCTTTATTTCTTACACAATTTTAACTGAAATAATTAAATTTCTAAGAGTTGTGATTTGCTGAAGGAGTTGAACCCAAGAGAACTCATACTTTCTTTTTTTCTCCTTTATGTTAAATTCACATATATGTCACCTCCTTATGGTTTTTTTTTTTTTTTGAACCCAGGGGCACTCTACCTCTGAACTACACCCCCAGCCTTATTTTTTATTTTGTATATATATATATATATATATATTTTTAATTGGTACATTGTAATTATACATCTTTGTTAGGTAAAAGCTGGTAAAGGCATACATGCACACACTTCTCATTTAACCCTTCCCCAATTCCTGCCCCACTACCTTGCCCTCCCTCCTTCTCAGGTTCATTTTAGTAATTGACTTTGATATGTTTGTGAAAGTACATCATGTGCATTAGGGTTCCCCCCTCACCCCATCACTTTCAGTTAAGTCAACTCCTTTGCTCACCTAACTTCTTCATCTGGAGTTCCTCTTATGCCCCATTTTCTCCCTAGCTTCCACATATTAGAGAGAGTGCCGACGACCAGCCCTAGCAGGAGTCAGTCCTTCCACAGGTGGGGAATAAGGCAAGGTCATGAGAATACACACACCAAATGTAGTGATGAAGCATATCTGCTTTATTGTTTACAAGCAACTGTTTTTATACTTTTCATTTGGCAATGGAGCACGTAGAACAGGAAAGTTTATGGATAGGTCATCAGACAGTTTGACGATGGCAAACTTGTTTTTCTAAAGGTTTTACATCAGTATATAATGATTTTATTTTGACTCTGGTACAAAGCAGTGTTAAAGATTAAGGAGAAATAAGCCTGTATCCATTGGTCTAAGCTAGGGAGTTTTTTGTAACCCATCTGTTGTTTTTGACAACTATAGTCTGTCTATCTTTATTAACGTGTCCTGTGAAGCTCCAGGGAGACACTGTGGGAGTTGGTAAAGACTGATTGTGTTTTGATCCTATAAAGGGGTACCAAATACCTATATTCTTATAGCCTTCTTTACCCAGAGATATGATTGTAGAGCTAAATTTCTTTGGCTTGGCTATTTTGTTTTCTATATCTGTGTGCTGAGGGAGAACATAAGGTTGATTAGTAACTATATACGAATTACCTTTCAGAGCCTGTTTTCTGACTAATGTTTGTAAGTGATCAGAGAATTCTTATGTTGTTTGTCTGAAGGCACTATTTTTTCAGCTAACATCAAGAGGTTGTTATCCGACTGGCCACCACCTGTTTTTTAAGAAACTTTCTTTAATAATAAGTGTAAAAACAAGACCTGAAGTACCAATGTTCCCAGAATATACTATAATGTAAAGCAGGATATGCCACGTATCCCTTCTTGGAAGAATCTGCCTTGCAGGATTCCACCAAACTGAGCCTTGCTTATGATCCAACTATTAAGGAGCTGTGGCAGAGAGCATACAATTTTTTACTTTTTGTGACTGACTAATCTCACTTAGCATAATGTTTTCCAGTTCCATCCATTTCCTTGCAAATAACATGATTTTGTTCTTCTTTATGGCTGAGTGAAATTCTATTGTGTACATATCCCATAGTTTTATAATCCATTCATCTGTTGATGGACATATTGGCTGGTTCCATGGTTTGGCAATTGTGAATTGTGTGACTATAAACATAGATATACATGCATCGGTCTGATAGTTTGGCTTCTATTCTTTTGGATAGATACCCAGAAGTGGTATTGCTGGATCATGTGGTAGGTTCATTCCCATTCATCTGAGGATCCTCCATACTGTTTTCCAAAGTGGTTGCACTAATTTGAAATCCCACCAACAATGTATTAGGGTTCCCACTTCTCCACACCTTCGCCAGCATTTGTTGTTGTTTGTGTTTTTGATGATTGCCATTCTGATTGGGGTTAGGTGAAATCTCAGGGTAGTTTTGATTTGCATCTCTCTGATTGCTAATGATGTTGAACATCTCCTCATACATTTATTGGCCATTTGTATATCTTCTTTTGTGAAGTGTCTATTTAGATCATTTGCCCATTTTTTTATTGGGTTATTTATTTTCTTAGCTGTGATTTTCTTGAGTTCTCTGTATATCCTAGATATTAGTCCTCTATCAGAAGAGTAGCCTGGCAAAAATTTTCTCCCACTCTGTGGGCTCTCTGTTGAGGTTCTTGATAGTTTCCTTTGCTGCACAGAAGCTGTTCAGTTTAATGCAATCCATGTATTGATCTTCCTTTGAGTTGCTTGTGCTTTTGAGGTCTTGTTGAGAAAGTTTTACCTGTGCCTATGTGTTGAAGTGTTGGCTCTATGCCCTCTTTAAGTAGCTGCAAGGTCTCTACGCTGACTTCCAGGTCTTTGATCCATCTTGAGTTGACTCTTGTGCAGGGTGAGAAAGTGGGGGTTTTTTCCATTTTTCTGCATATGGATAACCAATTTTGCCAACACCATTTGTTGAAGAGGCTATCTTTTTTCCAGTGTATGTTTTTGGCCCCTTTGTCAAAAATCAATTGACTGTAAGCACGTGACTTTGTTTCTGAATTTTCTATTCTGCTTCATTGGTCTGTGTGTCTGTTTTTGTGCCAATACCATGCTGGTTTTTTTTGTTGTTGTTGTTGTTTTTTTTGTGGTACTGGGGACTGAACTCGGGGGCATTCTACCTCCGAGCTATACCCCCAGCCCTATTTTTTATTCTTTATTTTGAAACTGAGTCTCACCAAGTTGTGGAGTGCCTCACTAGGTAGCTGAGGCTGGCCTCGAACCCGGATCCTCCAGTCTCAGCCTCCCAAATGCTGGGATTACAAGCATGGGCCACCACACGCAGCCCACCATGCTGTTTTTATTACTGTGGCTTTGTAGTAGAGTTTGAAGTCAGGTATTGTGATGCCTCCTGCATGGTTCTGGTTGCTAATAACTACTTTGGCTATTCTGGGCTTTTTATTGTTCCAAAAGAAATTAAGGACTGATTTTTCTATGTCTGTGAGGAGTGACTTTGGTAATTTCATGGTTATTGCATTGAATCTGTAGATCACTTTTGGGAGGATGGCCATTTTGATGGTATTTATTCTGCCTATCCAAGAGCATGGAAAATCTTTCCATCTTCTAATGTCTTCATCGATTTCTTTTTTCAACTTTTTATAGTTTTCCTTATAGAGTTCTTTTACCTCCTTGGTTAGGTTTATCCCTAAGTATTTTATTTTTCTGGGTGCTACTATGAGTGGAATTGTTTTCTGGATTTCTTTTTCAGTGGATTTATGGTTGGCATACAGGAAAGTCATGGTTTTTCTCAAAGTGTCCATAGTTGGCCCCCAGAGAACAGGCAACTTTGCTCCATCATCCGTTGGCCTACAGCTTATTTTCAACAGAACCTCCCTTATTTCATTCTGCCATGGATGTAATCAGCTCTAGTGACAGCTTCTTGCTCTTTTATAGACTTCTTCAGGCATGGTTTTGTTGTGATACAATACCGTGTTTCCCTAAATCCAAGAGCATATCAAACTCTCTTAGTAGCATCCTTAAATCTCTTTCTCAGATGAGAAGTATAAACTGGAAAAATGCCACAAATTGAAACCATGACATCTTCTAGGAAAAGAATATATATAAGTGAGCGGGGCGTGGTGGTCCATGCTTACAATCCCAATACTTGGGAGGCTGAGACAGGAGGACTGCAGGTTCGTGGCCAGCCTCAGCTACTTAGACTCTCTGCAACTTGGTGAGACCCTGTTTCAAAATAAAGTATAAAAAATAGGGCTGGGGGTGTAGCTCAGAGGTAGAATGCCCTTGGGTTCAATCCCTAGTACTACAAAAAAAAATTATATATATATGAACAGTGCCAGATACAGTGTGCGCTCCTGTAATCCTGGCTACTCCAGAAGCTAAGTCAGGAGGATCACAAATTCATGGCTAGCAAGACCCTGTCTCAAAAGGCGGGGGGCGGGGGGGCTGTGTTGAATCTCTAGTACCTCAAGAAAGAAAAGGAAAGAGAAAAAAAAAGAAAAAGGGAGAGAGAAATAGAGGAAGAAAAGAAAAAGAAAGATCAACAAGCCTTATTGATGACATATTGAGGAGCATTTGGTTATCTGAAACCTGGCTCAGTAGTGATCTATTTTGGAGTTGGAACACCATTATCAACTAATCCCTGCCAAGAATCCCCAATAGTTAAACCATTCTGATTACCATTCCATGTTTGTGTCCATTATAAAAACTGCTTGAGAGCTGGACATGGTGACACATGCCTATAATCCTAGTATTTGGGAGACTGAAACAGGAGGATTGCAAGTTCAAGGCCGTTCTCAACAACTTAGAGAGACCATTTCAAAATAAAAAGGGATAGGAGTATAATTCAGAGGTAGAATAAGTCTGGATTCAATATCCAGTACAAAACAAATTAAAACCCCACAAAACTACTGATATTGTCTGAGCCAGTTAAGTGCTACTACTTGGACTGCCACATCAGGATTTTATCATCTCCTTTGAAATCAGGAAACCCATTTTAGTGGCAGAATCGCTCACCTTCAAGACTTCCGGGAAGATGGCGCCGGAGTGAGACACGTCTCAAGAGGCGCTGTACACTCGATTCAAATCAGCCATAGAAGAAGCTTTTTGACAGAAGAAAAGCAACAAAAAGTGAAAAATGCTACAAAAACTGAAATACAGCTGATCAGAATCCGGAAGGCCAACCAGGGAGAACAAAGAAGCCTGTCTGTGCGGCCGCCATTGAGCCAGCCCCGGCATGGGGTCTACTGACAAAGAAATATGTGACGACCTTCTGCATCCCCACCGACCAGAGGTGGAGTGAGCGACTCCTGAATTCCTCATCCTAGCCAGGCGGCATATCGAGGCACCTTTGACAGAGACCAGAACATGTGGTACAACCAGCTTAAGCCTGCGCAGGGCCATCCCAGCTCAACTCTCCCTACAGAGCCAGAGCAGAGATAACTGCACTGCAGAGCTTGAATCAAAACTGCTGCAGGAGCAGCTTCTTTTTTTTTTTTTTTTTTTTTTGGTCCTGGGGATTGAACTCAGGCGTTCTACATCCGAGCTAGACCCCCAGCCCTATTTTTTATTCTTTATTTTGAAACCGAGTCTCACTAAGTTGCAGAGTGCCTCACTAGGTAGCTGAGGCTGGCCGCGAACCCGGGTCCTCCGGTCTCAGCCTCCCGAATGCTGGGATTACAAGCATGTGCTACCACGCCCGGCTGAGGAACAGCTTCTTGATGGAAGGAAAGAGAAGCAAAGCAGCATAAAAGTGAGTAAAGAAACAGGGGCAGTTGGTCAGAATCTAGAGAGCAGACCAGAGAAAACAGGGGAGCCGACACATGCGTGGCAATAGCAGCCACCATTTTGTCTACTGCCCACAGCAGCAGGGATCTACCCAAAAGATCTGCAGAGGCCAAATCAGGGCTGTTCTTACAAACTTGCAGGGATTTTTATTTTCTTTCTTGCTGTTGTTTTTTGTTTTGTTTTGTTTCATTTTTACTCTGTTTTCACTTTGCATTGCTTCGATTTATCTATGTTTGTTCGGAGGATTGGTTGCTTTTTAGCTTTTGCTAGACCCTAGAAGTCAACACTTGAAATCACCAGAGACACCAATAGAGCAGGCAGAAGAAGCACCAGAATAATTGCAACTAAGTACAAGATACCATTCACAGAAAATAAAAATAAGAAACCTATAAATTCAGAGAAGGCATGCAAGAGCAGCAAAGTTATAAATTTAAGAACAGGGAAACCATGGGAAGGAGAAATACCAAAGAAACAATGGGTCAACACAAACCCACAATAATGGAACTCAATGACACTGAATGGCAGAGCTTACCAGAAGAACAATTCAGATCTTCAATAATAGAAACGTTACAAAACTTCCAGAGAGAATGCAGAGAGAGCTGGAAAGAAATAAAGGAACAAATAAACAAAGAAGCTGACATCCTGAGCAGGAATCATAGAGAAGCCTTGAGGGAAGTGAAGGATGTGAAAGATGCAATAATAGAAGTGAAGGCATCAATACAAACTATAAACAATAGATTAGACCACATGGAAAACAGAATATCACACCTAGAAGATGACCATTCCAAAAATGAATCCATTATACAGAATCTAGAAAAAAAATTCGACAGTATGAATCTGACATCGATGAGATCTGGGCCAATTTTATAAGAGCTAACCTAAGAATAATAGGCATAGAAGAGGGATTAGAAGTTGAAACTAATGGAATAAACAACCTTTTCAAAGAAGTAATATCAGAGAATTTTCCAAACATAGAAAGAGAAGTTGACACACAGGTGCAAGAAACATATAGAACCCCCTTCAGACAAGACCAAAGAAGAGGTTCACTATGCCACATAATAATCAAGATGACTAATGTAGAAGCTAAGGAAAGAATTCTAAAGGCAGCAAAAGTAAAAGGCCAAGTGACATTTAGAGGCAAACCAATTAGAATCACTCCAGATCTCCCAAACCAAGTCATGAAAGCCAGGAGGGGCTGGAGTAATATTCCAAACTGTGAAAGAAAATAACTTGCAGCCAAGATTCTTATACCCAGCAAAACTCTCTCAAAATTGACAGGGAAATAAAAACCTTCCATGACAAACAGAAACTGAAAGCATTTATGTCTTCCAAACCAGCACTAGAGAAAATACTCAAACGGATTAACTACAAAGAAGAACTAACAAGTAAACGTCAGAACCAGAGAAACAATAATTTCCAGGAAGCAAACAACTAAGCAAAGAAGAACAAACACTACTTCAAACAGAAGTCAAAACCCAAAATGTTAGGAATTAAAAATCATCTCTCAGTAATCACACTGAACATAAATGGCCTCAACTCCAATAAAAAGGCACAAGGTGGCAAAATGGATCAAAACCCAGAATCCATCTATATGCTGCCTGCAAGAAACACACCTTACAAACAAAGATTCCCACAAACTAAAGGTGAAGGGCTGGAGTAAGGTAATCCATGCCAATGGAACTCGAAGACAAACAGGAGTAGCAACTATGATATTGGATAAATTAGATTTCAAGCCTAAGCTCATCAAAAGAGACAAAGAAGATCACCTTTTACTAGTAAAAGGAACAATCCAGCAAGAGGAAATAACAATTATCAACATCTATGCCCCAAACATAGGTGCAGCCACTTTCATAAAACAAACTCTGCATGATATAAAATCACACATAGATCCCAATACATTAATACTAGGAGACTTCAATACTCCTCTCACATCACTAGACCGATCTTCTAAACAAAAGGTCAGTAAAGATGCTTCGGACCTAAATAATACCATAAACCAAATGGACCTGTTAGACACATACAGAATATTTCACCCAACTATAGCTGAATTCACATTTTTCTCAGCAGTGCATGGAACCTTCTCCAAAATAGACCCCATTCTGGGCCACAAAGAGAGCGCTGGCAAATTAAAAAAATGTAACATAATTCCCTGCATCTTTTCAAACCGCAATGGAGTGAAACTAGAAATCAACTCTAAGAAGACCCAGAGTAACCGTGTAAACACATGGAGACTGAACACCACACTGCTGAACGAGGAATGGGTCATAGAAGAAGTAAGGGGGAAATTAAAAAATTCCTAGAAACCAATGAAAACAGAGACACAATGTATCAAAACCTCTGGGACACCTTAAAGGCAGTACTAAGAGGAAAATTTATAGCACTGAGTGCCCATATAAGAAGAACGGAAACTCACCAAATAAATAACCTAATGACACAGCTCAAAGCCCTTGAAACACAAGAACAGTCCAACCCCAAAGCCAGTAAAAGACAGGAAATCATGAAAATCAGAGCAGAAATTAATGAAATAGAGAATAAAAAAACAATACAGAAAATCAACAAAACCAAAAGCTGGTTTCTTGAAAAAATAAACAAGATAGATAAACCATTGGCCAACCTAACCAAAAGAAAGAATCAACCCAAATTACCAAAATAAGAGATGAAAAAGGTGACATTACCACCGACAGTATGGAGATACAGAGGATAGTCAGAAACTATTTTGAAAAACTATACTCCAACAAAATGGAAAATCTGGAAGAAATTGACAATTTTTTAGATACATACAACCCTCCTAAACTGAGTCAAGAAGATATAGAAAACTTAAATCAACCAATAAAAATCAAGGAAATAGAAACAGCAATAAAAAGTTTACCATCAAACAAAAGCCCAGGGCCAGATGGTTTTCCAAGTGAATTTTATAAAACATTATGGAAGAACTAATCCCAATACTCCACAAAGTATTCCATGAAATAGAAAGAAACAAGACCCTCCCAAACACTTTCTATGAAGCCAACATTACATTAATACCAAAGCCAAATAAAGACAGCTCAAGAAAAGAAAACTATAGGTCTATATCACTGATGAACCTAGATGCAAAACTGCTAAACAAAATACTAGCAATGCGTATTCACAACCACATCAAGAAAATTATACACCATGACCAAGTCGGGTTCATCCCAAGGATGCAAGGCTGGTTCAACATACGAAAAACAATCCATGTAATACACCACATAAACAAACTCAAAGACAAAAATCACATGATCATCTCAATTGATGCTGAAAAAGTATTTGACAAGATCCAACACCCATTCATGCTAAAAGCACTGCAGAGAATCGGAATAGAAGGAACATCCCTCAACATCATTGAGGCAATATACAATAGGCCTACAGCCAATATCATATTAAATGGGGAAAAACTGCAAGAATTCCCACTAAAAACAGGAACAAGACAAGGATGCCCATTATCACCTCTTCTATTCAACATAGTATTTGAGACTCTAGCCAGAGCAATAAGGCAAGAGAAGGCAATCAAAGAGGTAAAAATAGAACTAAAACTATCCCTCTTTGCAGATGACATGATATTATACCTAGAAGACCCAACAAAGTCAGCCAAAAAACGTATGGAACTGATCAACAAATTCAGCAAAGTGTCTGGATACAAAATCAATCTTAAAAAATCAGAAGCTTTCCTGTATGCCAACCATAAAACCACAGAAAAAGAAATCCAGAAAACAATTCCCCTCACAATAGCACCCCCAAAAGTAAAATATTTAGGGATAAACCTAACCAAAGAGGTAAAAGACCTCTATAAGGAAAACTACAAAAAGCTGAAAAAAGAAATCAACGAAGACCTTAGAAGATGGAAAAATCTACCATGCTCTTGGATAGGCAGGATAAATATCATCAAAATGGTCATCCTCCCAAAGTAATCTACAAATTCAATGCAATACCCACGAAATTACCAAGGTCACTCCTCACAGACATAGAAAAATCAGTCCTTAAATTCATTTGGAA
>PVLC010031188.1:0-18552 GCA_004027655.1 Graphiurus murinus
AAGTAGCTGAAGCTGGCCTTGAACCTGGATTCTCTGGTCTCAGCCTTCCAAGTACTAGGACTATAAGCGTGCACCACCATGCCCGACTAATACTTTCATTTTCAAGATAACTTTTTATTTTTAAAAGTCTTTTAAGGATTTCTGCCAAAAGTGAACCTTTAAACAAGTTGTTTATAAAAAGTAAAAGAAAGCATTCATTTGTTGTCGTATGCTGAGAGATGAGTTTAACTGTGCTTCTGTTTCTGAGGATACTAGAATACCTAGTAGTTCCTAGAGCTGCATGTTTGCATGAAGATTCTGGGCCCGTGTCCCTCAGTCCCTCTCCTCCTGTACAATGGATGTAGTTCTATTTTATAAAATTTTAGCACTGAAGATTACTTACATATCTCATCCAGTTTCTTAGTTTTATGGAAAAGAAAATCAAGGTCCAGTGCAGTTGCCTTTCCAGTTTGATCACACAGCTATACATGAATTTGATCCCCTGATCCCTGGTGTCATATTTAGTCTGATTCCTCTCCTTTCTTATCTCTATCCCCAGCAACTTGAGAGGCTGAAACAGGAGGATCACAGGTTTGAAGCCAGCCTCAGCAACTTATGCTCTCTGAAACTCAGCGAGACCCTGTTTCATACTAAAGAATCAAGCAAAAAATTGGGCTAGGGATATAGCTCAGAGGTAGAATGCCCTGAGTTCAATCCCCAGTTATACACACACAAAAAAAAAAAAGAAAAGAAAAAAAAGTTTTTAATCCTAGACCTTTTATTTCCATTAGCTTCTTAACTCTTAAATATATGTTGAATTTTCAGAATAGTAGAAGGGTATTTGAAAGAGAATCCAACATAGTTCTCACTAATGTGAAAGTCTACCTTATTCAAGAACCTTTGCTACTTTTCTTCACCTTTCTAATTTTTTTATTCATGCAGGTTGGATCATTTATAAACCATAATATGTTTATTGTTGAATATGTATAACCTTCATTGACCTTACCTAAATTTGCTCATGTTTATCTGCCAAGAACTGGCAAATTAGGTGGCTGAGATTATTAGAATGTGACAAAAATAAATCTAATTAGACCTGAAGAGCCACAGAGGCCCTCATATGTAAAGTTCACAAGGACTAATGTTTAGACTTCATGTCATCTGCGTTGCCTGCTCAGAATTTTAAAAATTGATATATTAGATTTTGCCTTTACAAATTGAGATTGTCATGTATAGACTCTTTATGTAAGAAGGAATATTGATCTTGCTTTTCAAGTTCTGAGTTTTTAGAAAAATTTTGATATGAGTATTTTGAACATTTTTCTGTATCATACTTTAATTTTTTATCCCCTCTAGTGATTACAACAAGCAGCCCTTAAAATGGCAGATGGGGTATACTGCAAGTGAGATAGGAATTTCTCTTTATATCCAAGATAACTGTCAAGAAAGTAATTATTCTAACTTGGTTTTTCCAGCGCCAGCTTGCAAGTTTGCTCTTTGAGTTGGGATGTACCAGTTCAGCTCTTCAGATATTTGAGAAGCTGGAAATGTGGGAAGATGTGGTCATTTGCTATGAGAGGGCTGGGCAGCATGGGAAGGTATGTAACAGTAAAATCCTGTGTACAGGTCAGAGCGGTCTCCCTCTGAGCATCTTCTTCCTTGCTCTGGTCTTTGTTTGTTTGTTTTTTAATTCACTTATATTCCTTGTTTCACTTTTTACAGCAAACATTTTTTTTTGTGTGTGTGTGTGGTACTAAGCATTGAATCCAGGGGCATTCTACCTCTGAGCTCCACCCCTAGCTCTATTTTTTATTCTTTTTTTTTTTTTTTTTTTTTTTTTTTGGCGGTACTGGGGATTGAACTCAGGGGCATTCTACCTCCGAGCTATACCCCCATCCATATTTTTTTTTTATTCTTTATTTTGAAACCGAGTCTCACTAAGTTGCAGAGTGCCTCACTAAGTAGCTGAGGCTGGCCGCGAACCCGGATCCTCCAGTCTCAGCCTTCCGAATGCTGGGATTACAAGCCTGCGCCACCACGCCCGGCTCTATTTTTTATTCTTTATTTTGAAACAGGATCTCACTAAGTTGCAGAGTGCCTCACACGTTGCTGGGGATGGCTGCGAACCTGTGATCCTCCTGTTTCAGCCTCCTGAGTACTGGGATTACAAATGTGCACCACCACTCCTAGCTTACAGAGAACATTTTAATGTTTTTTTCTGGTTTCTGTTGGGGTACATTATTTTCTGTGTTTTTAAAAGAGAAAAGTAGCTGAGTGTGGTGGCACATGCCTGTAATCCTAGTACTTGGGAGGCTGAGATTAGGAGGGTCGCAGGTTTGAGGATAGCCTCAGCAAGTAGTGAGACTCTCAGCAACCTAAGCAAGGCCCACAAAAAAATAAAAAGGGCTGGGGGTATAGCTTAGAGATAGAATGTCCCTGGGTTCAATCCTTATTACCACCAAAAAAAAAAAAAAAAAAAAAAAAGAGAGAGAGAGAAGTGGACTGATATTAGTATGATATTTGACATTTAACAAAGAATAATGAAAACTTTGAAGACACTACATCTTGATCTCCTTCCCCATCGACTTCTCCTGTAGGACAACTTCAAAGTGAAATATTAGGAAATATTATAACTCTCACTGGTTCTTGATGTCCAGAGGCTGTGGGCCTGAGGGAGGTTACCTAGGAGAGAGAGCGGCTGGCTCAGCTTGTGTAAGAAGATCCAAAGGGTGTGATGACTCCACCTGAGTGTGGGGGCGGGGCAGGAGAGTTGTCAAGTATGTAATGCACATTTAATTCTACCCTTAAATTGGATCAAGAGGGAAAATGTTGCAGTATTTGCATCTGTTCTTAATCTGTTGTCTTTTCCCTCATGTGTGAACAGAATTTTAAGACGAATAAGGGTTCTGCATTGTGAGTAGCCACATGTTAATTCTGAATTAAGAATTAAAATGATGAAGTAGAGTACACAGCAGAGTAAAACCCACAAATTGGATCACTTTTTTCTGTGGACAACCTTTTGCTCTTACCCTAAAAATGAAAAGTAGTGGTTTGAATACATGTTTTTCTTAAATACCTTCCCAAGTATGTCAATTTTAGGCTAACAGTGAAAGTTACATTTCTTTCACCAATTAGTGGTGGTGAAGGTTTTTGAATTGTATTGGCTAAAGGAGAAACCAACACAGGGCTGAAGTTTTACTGTAGAGTGTTATGGAATTACAATATCTTGATCCTGGGAAAGAACTCAGTAAACATCCACTCCAGCTCCACCTTTTCCAATAGAGAGGAGTCCTTTTCCCAATGATACACCTCAGACCACAAAGTTAGTTACTAATTATTTATTTGAAGTGCAATATAACATTGTGGTTAAAAGCCCAGCATCTGGACTTAAGCTGCCTGGATTCAGATGCTAACTTGGCGCATGTTAGCTTTGTGATGTTGGACAATTTGCTTTATCCATCTCGCCTTAATTTTTTCATCTAGAAGCATCATCTAGAGTCTTTTTTTTTTCTTTTTGGTGATACTGGAGATTGAACCCAGGAAGGTTCTGAGCTACACCCCAACCCTATTTTATTTTTAATTTTGAAACAGGGTTTCGCTAAGTTCCTGAGGGCCTTGCTAGGTTGCTGAGACTGACTTTGAACCTGTTATTATCTTGTCTCAGCTTACCAAGTACTGGGATTACAGATGTGTGCCACCACACCCAGTTTAGAAGCATGCAATCTTTATAAAACCTTCTAAGTTTTTGTGACATGGTGCTTACCTCCTAGTGCCCAGTGAGTGTTTGCTCTAGCACTGCTGTGATTCTAAGATAAATGTTTTTATAATTTTAGTATCTCTAAAATAGGAGTGTATCTGAGGATCAGTGGTGTCTTCCAGCTGCTGTCAGTCAAATGGCTATCTCATCACATTATCGATACCTGTGCATGTGCAGGCATAGGTGTAGTTATATTCAGTGTTGTCGTGTCAGTTATGGACACAGTGACAGCACTACATATGTTGGCTTCAGTTGCCATTTAAAATATCTTCAAAGGAGCTGGGCGTGGTGGCGCACGCTTGTAATCCCAGCATTCAGGAGGCTGAGACTGGAGGATCCAGGTTCGAGGCCAGCCTCAGCTACCTAGTGAGGCACTCCGCAACTTAGTGAGACTCGGTTTCAAAATAAAGAATAAAAAATAGGGCTGGGGGTGTAGCTCGGAGGTAGAATGCCCCTGAGTTCAATCCCCAGTACCGCAAAAAAAAAAAAAAAAAAAAAAAAATATAAAAAAAAAAAAAAAAAAAAAAAAAAAAAAAAAAAAAAAATCTTCAAAGGCATCTCAATATGATAAGGCAGTGAAACAAAAAGTTATTGAATGCAGAGGAAAGGACAGAAACAAAGTAGAAAGATAAAATTTGTTATTAGTAACACAAACACTTGCCATTGGGGGAAAAATTATAATTCCACTGATTTTTCTTTTTTTTTTTATTTATTTTTCAGCACAGATTTTTATACATTTCTTGAGCACAACAGAGTTACATAGACATTTATGACATATCAATCATTGTCAGATCACAAATAGCACCACTTCTTTGTTTTACACGTACAGCCCACATTCTTAACATAGCCTGGTCAAGCAAATTTTCTAGAGTCGTAAAACCATAATCCTTTAGCGTCATATATTTACTTTCTAAGAAGTGGGGGGGTCTCTTTCATCTAGGCATCTTAGGAGCAATCTCCAGACTTTGAAACGCCGATATAGCCATAGCAGGAGAATCAGTATAATTACTCATATATGCAGATAACAACTGCCTCGGGGGAGAGGGCCCAGCTGGGCTCCCACAACTCCCCCGTTTTTATTTTAAAATGCACGAAGGACTGTGCCTGTCTTAGGTCGTTTCCTACCAGGTGCTTAATCTTACCCGTCATGGAGTCTCTATTGTTGATTTTTCTTTAAAGCCAGTAACCAAGTGCTTTGTGGTAGCCAAGAACGGAAGATGCTCAAGAGAAGATGAGGCTGTGTTTTATACTGAGACGTTAAAAAAAAAACGTTGCCCCTTAAAATGTCAAACAATGTATTAAAGGCAGGAAGAATTGCCAAATGTTCCTTAATAGAGGGAAACAAAACTAAAGCAATGAGAAGCTGGTGTGATTCATTCAAAGCATGAGGTCATAAGTAAAGGCATTTTTTTCCTTTCTTCATTAAGGGTTTGTCCCATGATTGATGAGATCTCAAATTTGATGAGATATAGTATTATGTTTCTTCAAAGACTTACATTTTTTGCAAGTTCATTGTTTGGCACTAAAGTAGTACTCAGATATTTGTTCAATGAAGGAATGAATGGATGAATGAGTATCTCGACTTCTAGTCTGAAGTAGTTCCCATTGCATCCCATTGCATCATTCTTTACTGTTAGTCTTGCATTGGTCAATAAATACATAAATGATGAGAGTATATAAAAATACAGTAGTTTTTGAAATGGCATTTGTGTGTGTGTGTGTGTGTGTGTTACTGGGGATTGAACCTAGAGGCATTCTATCTCTGAGCTATACCCCCAGCCCTTTTTATTATTTATTTTGAAACAGGATCTCGCTAGTTCATGAGCGTCTCACTACTTGCTGAGGTTGTCCTAGAACCTCTAATCCTCCTGTCTCAGCCTTGCAAGTACTGGAATTACAGGCATGCGTCACCATACCCAGCTTGAAATGGCAGTTTTTGAAATAATTAAGCAAGTTGGTAAATTATAATTACCTGAAGCATGCTTTGAATTAATTTAATTAATTTTAGAAAGTATGGAAAGCTGAGATTCCTAACCTGCAGTTATCCCCTTCTGAGAAGAGATTTGATAGTGCCCCTTAAATAATTGTGATATTATTATTTTTTAAGATTTACCAGTGAGCTTTTAAAAATTGTCTTATAATAATAATAAATACCTGTGTTTCTAAATATTCTTAGAAATGTGTATATTTTCATTTTTAGAGATGTATCCTTTGTCTTAAGGTTTTTGTAAGCTGTAGCCAAATATCCCCCCAAAAGCTTGATTTTAAAAGTTGTTTTTAGCATTTCATTTGTCTCATTAAAACCTCGCTTGCGAAGCATGGTGGTGCACATTTGTAATCTCAGTACTTGGGAGGTTTACACAGGAGGAGCATAAATTTGAGACTAGCCTCAGTAACTTAGTGAGACCCTCAGCAACCTAGTAAGACCATTTTTCAAAATGAAAAATAGAGTGCTGGGGTATAGCTCAGAGGTAGAATGCCCCTGGGCTCTATGCCTAGTAACTAACTAACTAACTAACTAACTCACACACACACTAACACACACACACACACACACACACACACACACACACACACACACACACACCTCCCTTACCTGCTTTTCTTTTGCTATATTTGCAGATGTGTTTAACCATAGACCTTAAAAAGTTTTGCTTCAAGTTGGAAGCAAATGTTTTATTTCTATAACAGCTGAGATTCTTTTAGTATTTGGTAATGTGCCAGTAGTTCACCACACTTCGAATTAACTAGAATTTGTGAAATTTTAATCCCTCCACTCAGTGCTTAATGGCATAATTTATGTTTAAAAGGCAAATTCAGAGAACTGTCTAATTCTAATTATTGTGTTCTGGTACTCATGTTTATACCCTGCTGCTGTAGGGGCTCAGACTTTCTAATTTAGAAACTACCTGAAGCCATTCTTGGTATTTAATGACCATTGGCAAAACATCCAACATCAGTTTTGCTTGACCTTGAGGTCAGAACTGGTTCTCATCTGTTAGCATTTAATTTTTTACTTATCTGGCCCACTTATAGGAGTTTCCTGTAGCTGATGGCAAATTCTTATTTTGTTGAACAAATTTGCTCTCTAAATGAGCAATAAAGACTGAGTTAGCTTAACTGCCCAAGGAATGGAGGTAAGGGTGGGTGAGGGGAGAGTGGGAGAAAGGCTGGGCCTCTCTTGTTCCCAGCCAGCAAGGCTTACCTCAGATTACATATCCTTTCTTCTATTATGCTCCATTTGCAGATCATTGTAACTATAAACTCTTGAATAGTTTTCCTTTAAGTTGCAAGCAAATGCTTTATTTCTAAAAATAGCTGAGATTTTTTTTAGCAGTTGGTTTGGATTTTTTGTTTTGAGGGTTTATCTCCCAAGGTAGAATTTCTTTATATAATTTAAAAGATTTCCCACAAGTTACTTTCCCACTCCCAGCCAGAGTGATCTTCCTAACTCAGTAAGTTTGACAATGCGATTGCCACCCCTCAGCAACTTCCCTTTGTCTCCAGGATTAAGTCTGAGCTTTGATGTTGCTTTCCTCCTGTGGACTCCTATAGATTGAGCACCGCTCTGATACTCCATTTGCTGGCTTATTTGACATATTAAATATAAACTGTTTAAGAACCAGACTTGAGCAGAGGGTGGTGGTGCACTCCTGTAATCCCAGTACTTGGGAAGCTGAGACAGGAAGATCACAGGTTGCAGAACAGCCTCAGCAACTTAGTGAGACCCTGTTTCAAAATTTAAAAAAAAAAAAAAAATAGACCTGGGGATGTAGGTCTAGGTAGAATGCCCTGGGTTTAATCCCTAGTACAAAACAAACAACAAAACAAACGAACAAAAAAACAGCCCCAGACCTGTGTATGTATTATTTATAGCCATCTCCCAAGAACCTAGCATAGGCCTGGCACATAACAAATACTTGAAAATATTTGCTGGACGACTAAACGATTACTGCACTGAAGCAAATTTCCAAGTAAGACTCTACTTATGGATGACTTTACATGTGACAAAAGATAACTCTTCAACTGCTGCCATACTGGTTTTCACTACAGATGATGAGATTTCTTCCTTCCATTTGAACCTTCTAACAGGAATAGAAATAGGAAACTTCAAGAATTTTGACTCTTACTCAGTAAATGCTTTTGACTCTGTGGGCATGTTATGTGATGCAACTTTTGACTGCCTCTTAGGTACTACATGCTTTTTTTTTGTGTGTGTGTGTGTGGTACTGGGGATTGAACTCAGGGGCATTCTACCACCAAGCTATACCCCCAGCCCTATTTTTTATTCTTTATTTTGAAACAGGGTCTCATTAAGTTGGGGAGTGCCTCACTAGGTATCTGAGGCTGGCCTCAAACCTGAATCCTTCAGTCTCAGTCTCCCAAATGCTGGGATTACAAGCGTGCGCCACCGGCTAGGTACTACATTCTTTATGTAATTATTCTGTAATTATCCTAATATGTGTAGTATTCACAACAGCTACATAGTATGAGTTGTTTTTATTACTTATCAGTTTTAATAAGTGGCAGATTTTGGAATCTGATCTCAGGTTTCTTTTCCTCTAAAGCCTGTACTCCTTTCCCCATACCTGCCTGCCATCATGGTTACTATTAATCTCTTAAAAAGTAGATATTAGGTTTGTAGGTTAAAACTTGTTGCATTAACTTAAATGAGAAAAATAGGCAAAATAATTGAACATGCTTTAAAATTTGGTAATGCAATAGGAGATGATCAGCTAATTGGATAACTAAGCCTGTTTTAAATTACTCTGTTTTATCTTGGACCTGGAGTGTTTGTGTTGGCAAGTACTCTTTGAAAAACTGAGCCAGAGAGCATGGTGTTGTCACACACATAAATGTAAAAAGCAATTAGTGAACAATTGGCTCTTCAAGAGAGCGGATAGGACTAGGCACCGCCACAGACGAAGTCTAGTGAGGAGTGTCCAGATGGAGCGGGGTGAAGTGCTTTGGACTTTTCACCTTTCAGTTGCTGCTTGCAGAATCAGAATTTAGACCAGGAGGAAACCGCCCTTATGCTAGGAGGTGCGACCCTGGTAAGAGGAGGAGGTGCTTTGCTGCTGTCCTAGCTTGCCCTGCCATTCTTCCTCCCTGGTTGAGGGCTGTGGAGCACCTTCCCAGGGGTCTGCCTTCCTGTCTTTGAGGACCAGCTTCTCCATAGTGAGAATCAGAGCCCACATTTGCTTGCTGCTTCAGAGGAGAAGACTGGAACTAGACTGTGACCATAGTTGTGTGAGTTCCACATATGCATACCCCCACACTCAATTAATTTTTTTTTTTACTTCTACAACTATTGCTCGGAGGCCAAATCTGATTAATAGTGTGATCTTAAATTCTTAGCCTGCTTTTTTCCCACCCACTTGGAGCAAACCTCTAGTTGTTAAGCCAAATTCTGTCATTTCTATAGTCAAAGACACTCTATTCTTGGTACTATCTCTGAGTTGACAGCTAATTTTTCCCCTTCATTTTGTTTCCTATAGCTGTTAGCCTGGCAGCTCCCCTGCCCTAATCAGTGATCAGACACAAGGTCCGATAAGGACCACTTTTATCACACATTAGAATATTAATTCTTATTAATTCAGAAAACCAAGGCACAAATCATAGCTAAAAAGGGAAGTTTGTTTTGATAATTTCTTCTGACTCAAGTATGAGTAATTTTGCTGAAGCATTTTAACTGCCTTTTTACTAGACACTGAACTTAACTTTCACCCATATTCTTTACCCCAAACCCAAGGCCTAGACCCTTGCAGAGTCCTTTTTGGGTAGTACTTAGGGTAGTAGTACTTAAGGTAGGGGCTCCCTCCTCAAATGTCAAATTTTCCACAAAACAACTTTTTTCTAAGAAAAACAAACAAACAAACAAACAAACAACAACAACCAAAAGGCAAAAGACTGATGTTTGGTCAAAATCAGTCTTACATAGAAAAAAATTTAGCTTTAATCATCTACTATTGGTAGTTATTTTTCTCTCTGACCTCTCCGTATTGGTTCCTTTTGGCTCGGTTACATAATCACCGACTTAACAGTTGACAATGGTAATTCTGCCTTTGAAGAAACTATATATGGAGCCGGACGTGGTGGTGCATGCTTGTAATCCCAGCATTTGGGAGGCTGAGACCGGAGGATTCAGGTTCGCGGCCAGCCTCAGCTACCTAGTGAGGCACTCCACAACTTAGTGAGACTCGGTTTCAAAATAAAGAATAAAAAATAGGGCTGAGGGTATAGCTCGGAGGTAGAATGCCCCTGAGTTCAATCCCCAGTACTGCAAAAAAAAAAAAAAAAAAAAAAAAAAAAAAAAAAAAAACTATATATGGTTGACTGGTATGGTTATTTACAAGGAATTTTAGTGTTCTAGAAACTGTGTCAAGTCCCTTCCTTCTTCCTGGTAGTGGAACCTCAAGCATCTTGCTTTCCAGTCTTTTCCAGCGGAAGGTGTTGAGGAAGAAGACGAACATTAGTTTAGGGCTTGCTGTGTGCCTGACAAGGCGCTGGGTACGCTTCGGATCTAATTCTTCCAATCTGAGGTAGAATTTAGAGTCTGTACAAATGAAGATCAAACTCTCAAAATATTAGCTTTGAGTTGGTGATGGTTGTATATTTAGTAAGTAGAACTGACATTTGAACTTTTTTTTTTTTCTGACTAAATGACCTACATTTATTCTCACAGATCTTCCTCTTGTACTTTGATGTTTGTAGAATGGATCATGCAACAGTTTTCTTGAAATGTGTTAGAACTCTTTTGGTTATAAAAGAATTAGCACACACTAGCTTAGGCAAAAAGGGGAATTCATTGGTTCATGCAACTGAAAATTCTAGTACTCCTGGCATAGAGTACTAGATCAAGGGTTCTGATGATGTCGTGATGACTTTGTAGCTCTTTCTGTGAAGCCAAACCGATGACCACAGGAAGCCCAAGCCTAGTAATCCACTGGAAAAAAAAATGTAGTCATGTAGTCACTTTCCTATCTCTGACAGAAATGGTTTACCAAGACTGAGGGGCCTAAGTCACATGCTTCCTGCCCCATAAGCCCTAACTGAACTGCATGTGGAATGGGGGCCCGCAGGGAACAGGAGTCCTCCTATGAGAAGATCAGGGAAGGGATGCTGACAGGAGAAAGAACACAGTAGTGTGGGAATTTAAGGCTCTAAGTCTGAAGTTGCAAACTGGCATCTTACATGTATGTTCAGTGCCACAAAATTATATTAAGAAAGTAATTAGCTGTGTAAAATTAAAGAATCCAATATATTATTAATGCAGCCTAGATTTTTATGTACATGAGGGTGGGAGAATGGCCTTTGGGGTTTGCCTCTGACAAGATTCTTGGAAACACTACAGGTTCATTGCAGCCTGCTGCCCCACTTAAATATCCTTTGCGTGTGTCGGGATGTATTTTGAGCCTGTTTAATAGACATTTAGATGGAAAATTTTTTGTGTCCTGTAAAGTGTACATCTATATTTTCCCCCAGGTAGGTATCAACTGATAGCTAGAAATACCAAAGATTTTGTTCTCTGCAGATTTGCCACTCGCACTCTGATTTTGCAGAAGTGTTGTTACATGGGCTGTGCACAGTGCCCTGGGTTTTATTTATATTCACTGGGCACATCTTTTGTAGTTCTTTATTTGGTAATAAATTATGTAAATTTAGTGGATAAGTGGAGGAGGAAGGAGAAAAAGTAGGACATTTTAGAGAGAATGAAGATGCGGAATGCATTGTGACTAGTTGAAGAAAAGAAATCTATTGCCTGTAAGCACTGCCCTTGGGAAAGATAATTTTGTTGGCAGAAAGAAGAGGTATAAGACCTCAAGGAGAAAGAATTAACTTATCTAACACAAAAATGTGGGAGAGGAATTTGAGGAAAAAGGTCAGTTTAGACCAAGCAGGGCCACTGCTCTAGTGTGTCCCCACCCTATGGAGGAAGCTGCCCCACTCTGACCCCCTAGACCCCTCTTCCAGTGCATAAAACACTCTGAGCTGTTTTATGTTCCATCCACTATGTTTCTCATTCTTACTAGAGTTCTGGTAGGTGGAGTTGGTGGAGGAAGTAACTCACAGAAGTGAAATCCTTGACATTTCCACATGTGAAGATTTTTCTATTGTTTAATCTTTCATTTATTTATTTTGTCTTTTCAAAGGCAGAAATCACTAGGTCTTGGACTCTGGTGAATCTTCAGGCTATGGAACAGTGGAGTTAGAAATAGAGTAATATCTGTAGAATGATGTTTTTTGACCAAGCAAGTGCTTTGAGGGTTTGATTTGATGTTCTAAGCCTTCAATACTATTTTTAGTGTAGGGTACCTGTGAGTATAATTTCTTCTTTGACTCATCGATTATTTAGGAGTATGCTGTTTAATTTTCACATATTTGTGATTCCTCAAATTTCCTTTTGTTATTAGTTTCTAATTTAATATCATTGTGATTGGAGAATGTACATGGTATGACTTCAATACTTTTAAATTTATTGAGACTTGTATTGTGACCTAATGAATGGTCACAGTATTCCTGGAGAATGTTTATATGCACTTAAGAAGAATGTATATTCTCTTGTTGTTGGGAGGAGCATTCTTTAAATGTTTGTTAGGTCTAGTTGGTTTATAGCATTATTCAAATCTTCTGTTTCCATCTTCTGCATAGTTGTTCTACCCATTACTGATAGGTGTGAAGTCTCCAGATATTATTGTTGAATTGTCTACTCTTCCTTCAGTTCTTTCAGATCCCCCCCGCCCCCCGTGGTACTGGGGATTGAACTCAGTGGTATTCCATCTCCGAGCGACACCCCCAGTCCTATTTTATTCTTTATTTTGAAACAGGGTCTCACTAAGTTGCAGAGAGCCTCCCTAAGTAGCTGAGGCTGGCCTCAAACCCAGATCCACCGGTCTCAACCTCCCAAGTATTGGGATTACAAGCATGCACCACCATACCCAGCTTTTTTTCAGATTTTGATTCATATAATTTGGGGCTATGTTGTTGGGTACATATATAATTTTTTTTATCTCCATGATGGAGTGAATATTTTAGCAAAAATATAACTTTTCTGTTTTATTAACAATTGTTGTCCTAAGGTAAATGTTTTCCTGATAAAGTATAGTGTAGTTATTCCAGCTCTCTTTTGGTTCCTGTTTACATGATATGTCTTCTTCCTACTCTCCCACTTTTTTACTTTCAACCTATTTGTGCTTTTGAATCTAAAGTGTGTCTCTTGTAAATAGCATTTAGTTGAATCATGTTTTAAAATTTTTTTTGTTTTGCTTTGTCCTTTTTGCCAATTTCTGCCTTGGAGTATTTAGTCCCTTTATAATTAATCACAGATAATATGAGATTTGTTAATTGTTAAATAGATACTTCCAAATGTACCATTTCAGTTCCCTTGCCATTTTGTTACTTACCACCTCAGGTAACTGTAAAATTAATCAATTATCTCTAAATTGTTTTTTCCAACTATTTGCACTGGGCAAGCTCAGAATTAGGTAAAATAGAGATAGCATTGCAAGTGAATGGAAACACCAGACTGGGCATACAGTGACAATTTGAGGGGAGCGAGGCTTTCAAGGAGCTCCAACCCGTGCTGCTCCTTCTGGTGGCTGCCAGGCCACTAGTTTTTCACCATGACTGCAGGCTCTTCATTTTGAGAGCTGCAGAAGAGAGTATAGGAACAGTGTAAATTAGAATGCTGCAAAGCTTGCTGTTCTTATCAAGGTTTAATCATATCTCTTGAATAGATGCTCCTACTATTATTGCATGTCTTTGGTAAATTTTCAGAGTTCTGAATCAGTTGGTTCAGATACTTTTTTGCCAATTTTCTGGTTGCTTTTTATGGTGGAGGGGTGTTCTTATACAATTTTTGCTTGTGTCTACCTGTGGAATAATGTTATATCTGGAATCAATTTCTTGCTCTTCATCTTAGTATCTTTTGGGTTGGGGTTGACCAGTTGACCAAAAAACCTAAGCTCTTATTTCCTTATCTCAAAAATAGGCATATTAACAACTGGGCATGGTGGTGCATGCTTGTAATCACAGTACTTGGGAGGCTGAACAGGATGATTGCAGGTTTACGGCTGGCCTCAGCTACTTAGTGAGACCCTTCACAATTTAGTGAGCCCCTCTTTCAAAATAAACAGTAAGAATTAGGGTTGAGGATGTAGCTCAGAGGTAGAATGTCTCTGGATTCACTCCCCAGTACCACCAAAAAAAAAAAAAAAAAAGCATATTTATATCTACTCAGAATTATTGTAGGGATTGAGATAATGCATTTAACAATGAACTGGATAAAAACCTATAAATAACTATTAAATGGAAGGACTATAAATCACTGTCAAATGGAAGGATAGGCATTTAAAAGGTAAAAAATGAAAAAAGATCACATCACTCAGGCTTGCTTTTTTTCTGGAAGTAGAGCCACACTGAATATTTTTAGGAATACTAAAGGCATTAGATCTTACAGAAATCTGGGAAGAGCTGGGGAAATGTAGGTTTGGAAGAGGGAGTTAGAGGATCAGGGAAAGAAATCATTTACCAGTCCACTTTAAGCATTGGCACAAGTGAATAAGTCAGAATTTACAGAGGAGTCTGAAACTTGCAGCCACTGAAATGGGACCTCGCAGGGGAAGCTTGTGGAGAGGCCTGTGAAGCTGTAGCATCTTTGCAGCCAGCAGCTTGTGAGTCCACAGCGGCAGCCTGATGGGAGGTGGGGGGGCTGGAGTTGCTGTTGATCAGCAGGGCCAGCAATTGGAAAGTCAAGCTGGTATCTGCAGGGTGCCTCTGCGTCTCCTGTGATGTCATACTTGACCTTGACAACCTCGCCAGCCCTGTAAAGGCTCTCTTGCTTTACTTCTGCCTTTCTAATCTCCAAGTTCTTCCCTGGGAAACTGCCAACTCTAACATGAAATCAAAGGGAAAAGGGATTTTAGGAAACATAGTTTCCAGGTTAAGTGAATTGACATAGCATAAACCATTGTAGATGACTATGCAAGGTTTAGCCCTTTGCTTGAAAGTTTGCTTATTTGAAAAGTGACAAGACCCTTTGTGTATTAGTTTTTGAAACCTTATCAGCTATGAGGTAAAGTAAATTCTTTGAGGTTCTCATAGAAATTCCCTGGTTTTCTGACCTTGAGGATTTAAAACACTGAAGGGTCACTTTGTGTGAGCTGTCTAGTGAACTTGGAAGCAGACAATCCTCCTCAGTTGTATTTCTCAGTGTCCTGTCACTCAATCCACAAAGTCTTACATGAGGTAGGTGCTTTAGTCTAAGTGTCCCAGGTGATGACTCAGGCATTCTTTCACGACTGTATGCCATGGACTCCCAGTGCTCCACCCGTCATGATCACTCTACTCACTGTGTTCCAACCCCACCAGATCAGATAGCGGTCACAAATTTCATTTTTTTCCAGGAGTACATTGCAATCCTTCTATACCCAGTTACTATAATGGTCATTTTTTAAATTGCAGACCATAGAATCCACTATAACTGGCTAAAGTGGAAAGGAGTATAAAGTGAATTAGCCTTCAGAATTCTTGGGGTGGTGTGGGTGCCAAGTTTCAGTGCCATGCTGTAAAGAGAAATACCATCAACCACACTGTATGGTCATTTCAGCAAAACTTCTGTGGCAGCTATAGTCTGTTGAATGTAATTTTGGTTAAATACATGTGTTTATGGGTTACCTTTTGGAGTTATGATTAGTTATCTTTTATATTATTTGTGAGTAGAAGAATTATATTATTGAACTTCATGTTTGTTTTGACTATTCAGGATTTAAGATTATTTTCTCTTAGAAACTGTTTTAGAAGTTCTGATTCCATTTTCAGATGAGGCCTGAAAACCTGCATTACCTATACCACATCACAAATGCAAAAGAGCCAAATTCCAGAGAAACTCTCAGAAGCACCCCCCCCCCTTTAAGCATTTTTCACTAAAATCTGATGGCTTAAGAAGTATGGAAACTGGGCACAGTGGTGCATGTCTGTAATCCTAGTACTTGGGGGGCTGAGACAGGAGGATTGCAGGTTTAAGACCAGCATGTGGTAGCTTAATGAGATCTTGTTTCAAAAATAAATAAACAAATAAAAAGGGCTGGAGGTATAGCTCAAAGGTAGAATGCCCCTGGATTCAATCCCTAGTAAACACACACACACACACAAGTCCAACCAATATATTTTTGGACTTTTACAAAAGTGTTTGTGTGTGAGAATGCAGAGTAGAGCAATTGCCCTGCTTCTTGCTGTCTGTTGAAATTGATCAGAAATGTCATGGCCAACACCGGACGGGGGAAAGTTGAGGATCAGGAATAACAAGTGTAGCTTGGATGATCAGGCAGCTCTGTACTTGGACCTATGGGAATAATACCCAAGCCCGTGCAGTAGAAGGAGAGTGATTTTTAATTTCTAAAGTGAACACACTGTCTGGAATCATAGTGTTGACAACTTTTATTTGTGAGGTGAGATATGGTTTCGTTAAGAGGTAAGTTTTTAGCAACGCCTAATAAAATTTATCTTCCCCCTTTTGTACATTTCTCAGCCATCCCTGGCTTCCCAACTATAATATTTTTTAAAAAGAAACATTTTTCGCTGCTGTTGATAAGGTGAATTAAAGGCAGTGCTCTAACAAACCATTACAGTGGCAGCAACTGCAGCAGAACAGGGTGCTAAGTGGGCCTGCCGACATCATGAAGAAAGCCTTTCTTTGGGGATTCCAGAAGGCCAGAGAGCCAGACTCACCTCTTCCTCCTTGTTCCTCTCTATTATTATTATTATTATTATTATTATTATTATTATTATTATTATTATTTTGGTACTGAGAATTGAACCAAGAGGCATTCTGCCTCTGAGCTACACCCCAGCTTTTTAAATTTATTTATTTGTGTATTTGTTTATTTACTTACTTGCTTGCTTACTTGCTTACTTATTTACTTGTGGTAGTAAGGATTGAACTCAGGGGCATTCTACCTCCTAGCTACACCCCCAGCCTGATTTTATTTTTTATTTTGAAACAGGGTCTTGCTAAGTTGCAGAGGGCCTCATAAGGTTGCTAAGGATGGCCACAAACCTGTGATCCTTCTGCCTCAGCCTCCCAAGTACTGGGATTACAAGCATGTGCCACCACACTTGGCTTATTTTCTGTTTTTAAACAGGGTCTGGCTAAGTTGCTGAGACTGACCTCACACCTAGAATCCTCCTGTCTCAGCCTCCCAAGTACTGGGATTGCAGGCTAGCACCACCACACCAGCTTTTTTTTCCTTTCTTTGACTTGTATCTTATTTATTTTCTATTGGGCCTCTCTTATGCTTGAAATAAGTCATTTTAAAGTTCACAAATAAAATTTTGGGTCATATGGGATAAAATATGTATATATGCTAAAAACAAGTAGTAGTCACAATTAAATGCTTTTGTTATTTCTGTTGTTGTTTCTAGGCAGAAGAAATCCTTAGGCAAGAGCTGGAGAAAAAAGAAACGCCAAGTTTATATTGCTTGCTTGGAGATGTCCTTCGAGACCACTCCTGCTATGATAAGGCCTGGGAGTTGTCCAGGCACCGCAGTGCTCGGGCCCAGCGCTCCAAAGCCCTCCTTCACCTACGGAACAAGGAGTTTCAAGAATGCGTGCAGTGCTTTGAACGCTCGGTGAAGATCAACCCCATGCAGGTTAGATAGTTGTAAAACCCCTCCTGCTGCCGGTGCTCGCATGTTCTTTTGGATTTGGTTCTCACTGAATGAGTATCAGTTTCTAGTCTAATGACTTGGTGAGCTTAGCCTCGACAGCTAAGAACTTAGTCTATACTTCTTGCTTGTCACCAGAAGTGGACAGGTGGATGTTCTCATCTTTCTATCTCTTTAACTTTTCTGTTTCATTTTGTCATTTCTTTCTCTTACCTGTCCGTAAGTCTACTGCAGCTATTAAAATTGTACCATTTTGAGCAGCTGTGCTAGGAAAGAAATGAGAATCAAAATTGGAGACAGTGTGGATTCTGCAAGTCATTACTGAGGTCAGTAATGAAAGAAAACCTCTCTATAAAGAGGCTAACATATAGGATAGATTGTTGATAATATAAAGAAAAATGTGTATATTTACATGTACACAAATAAATCTAAGTACTGAAAACTTTTTTTAAGGTTTCAAAAACTAATACACAAAGGGTCTGGATCTTTACATGACATGATAAAGCCAAAGAGAGGACTTCATTTTGAGGGGAAAAAGATTCACTTTATTTTACATTTAATGATATTCAGTTGGTAAAATGATTTTATTATCAGAGATAGTAATTTTTTTTGGCCAAACTTTTTTGCCTTCTCATTTCAACACACACACACACACACACACACACACACACACACACACACACAAGTGTCAGGCATAACTCCTGACAAACATGCACACTGACTTAGTATAATTCTAGTTGAAATACTATTTATAATTAGTTACTACTCATGATTCCTGAGTACTTACTGTGAGTCAGGCCCCTCTTTCAGTATTCTGCCAGTGTTTAATTCCAGATGATCTGGCTTTAGAGCAGACACTTTTTTTTTTTTTTTAATTGTTGTAAAACAACCCAGATGGCATATAATTGACTTTTTTTTTTTTTTTTTTTATGGTGGTGTTGGGAATTGAAACAAGGGGCATTCTACTTCCATCCTGCCCTAGTTTTATTCATTTATTTATTTATTTTTGCGGTCCTGGGGATTGAACTCAGGGGCATTCTACCTCCAAGCTATACCCCCAGCCCTATTTTTTTTTTGTTTTTTTGGCGGTACTGGGGATTGAACTCAGGGGCATTCTACCTCCGAGCTATACCCCCAGCCCTATTTTTTTTTTT